>CAWUFW010034539.1:0-10969 GCA_963921515.1 Calotriton arnoldi | reverse complement strand
GTCGATTCCGATCTCGGCCGGGCCGTGCTCCGAATCGGATTCGGCTTTACCGGATCCGGTCCGGAGCCCTGTTTCCCGAAACCGAACCGTACGCGGGTCCAGCCCCGAGCGAGAGTCCCCGATGCGAAATCGCCGCGTCCCGAGCTCGTCCGGGCGCCCACGACCGCTCCGACCCGACTCGCTCCCGGCTCGAACCGCTCCGACCGACTCGCTCGGACTCGACTCAGCACCGCGCAATGGAGAACGTTTCCCGGCCGGAGTAAGTACGATGCGCGCCCGCGGCAGGCAGATCCACCCTCCGACCGATTGCGCGGCTCGAAAGGAGCTGTCGGAGCCGTACTTTGGGGGTCCGTGTCGGACCCCCCGATACGCGTGGCCGCGCCGGTCGCACACAGAGGGGGACCCATGGGTCCCCCCCTACCTGTGCGTGTACGGCTCGGCCAACTTCGCCGCGTACCCGCTGTGGGGGCGCCCTTGTCCGACTCGCACCCCATCTGAGTCAATGGGAGCCCGCGTACGCGTTGTACGACCGGCTCCCGGCGGCTTCAATGGAGTCCGACCGACTCCGAGTCCGATAACATACGGCCGCATCGTACTCGTTCGGTCGGACTGCACGGAGTCCCGATTCGGTCGGAAATCTCTCCGGGTCCGGCTCGGTCGAATATCCGGCCCGAATCGGGTCGATCTCTAGTGTTTTAGCTAGCTTATTTTACAAAACAGGAAAATTAGAGTATTACTACACTGACATAGATGCTGATTTTGCTAAAGTTCCCGTAATCCCTGAACTAAATAAGGTGAAAGTTGCAAAGGTTTTTGGAGAATTTTTCTTAGAAACCAAAGAATTAACATTAGAATATGCAGTTAGACATAATCTTACTTGTGGGTTAAGAAAAAGAAGAAAAGATTTTCCTAGACATGGTAGAAGACAGAAGGGTTAAGTTTCAAAGGAAAGCAGCAGGAGAAAAGACAAAAACACCACCTTGCAGGCGTTCGAAGAGGGAAGTTATGACAAAGGTGAAACAAATGCAGCTATGGTTCTAGATTGGCCCCAACAGGGAAAATTGTGTATTAGTAGAGATAACACTATGGGCCCGATTCTGATGCGGGTTGGAAAAGCTTCCCGACCGAGGGCCCAGATTCTGATGGGGTTAGGAACAAATGTTCCCATTGAAGTCAATGGGAGTTCAACCAATCGTATCTGGAAGCATCCCGGATGCATCCTACTCCGCCGATTCGGACTTTCCCGATCCGAGTGGGTGGGACACCATTTCCCAACCAATTCGGTCGGAAGCTTTTCCACCCGCATCAAGAATCGGCCCCTTTGTATGATAACTATTTCGTGGGTTCCAGTGAGTGCCGAGATACATACAAAATTTTGGGGGGATGGGGATTTAAAGGAGGAAAAGATCCATTATTTCCAGGGATCTATTATATTTGCGGAAATAGAGCTTATTATAGGTTGCCGGACCATTGGTACGGAACATGCTATCTAGGCCTGGTCTTTCCAAAGATTTTTCACGTGGAAAGAGGAACTAAAGAATTCACGAGATAGGTAAACCATTAACCCGTAGGAGGAGGGAAAGCTTCTCAGAAATAATAGGTGACATTTTGGAGCATTGATACCAGCAGTGGGTATATCTTTGAATGCATATAAAATTCGGAAATTGTCTACAGTAGTAGATCGTTTATCAACGAATACTGCTGGAGGGTTCTTAATGGTAAATACCGAAATGGTTGCCATGAGAGTTATGGTAATGCAAAATCGACTTGCCCTTGACATTCTTTTGGCAAAAGAGGGTGGAGTCTGTGGAGCGACTGAAGGTACAACATTGTTGCACTTACATTCCAGATAAAGAAAGTGAGAATATACAGAAGTATATAAAGAACATTACTGATTTGCATAAAGAAATTGCCCCACTGGAGGTTGAAGGTGCTTGGGAGAGACTTGGTTAGAGTTTTTTCCTCAATGAAGAAATGGTTCACCGAAATAGGTAGTTTCTCTTATTGGAAAAATACTAATTCCAGTGACTGTAGTAATAGTGATAATGCTATTATTGAGATTAGCATATATGTGTGTTAAAGAAGAAAAAGACAAAATAAAGTAAAAAGAGAAAATGAGAAAAATAAAGAAAGAGAACGGGAGATGGGAGAGATCGAATTGGAAGAGTTTAAAGAGAACATGTACAAAAGGTCTAAAAGACAAGATGAAAAGAATATGATTGTCTAAATTAACAAATGCAAGTGGACAAGAAACATTTATCTGATAAATTTGTAGGGATAGGTTTTGGTGGTGATATTAAAAATCACCAAAGGGGAAATTGATGGAGCAGGGAAATGAAATAATTTTGTACCCCTTGAAAGTAATGACCCCATAACCATTAATGATACTAACCGTTTGAAATGCATGAATTAATCAACAAATACACCTTTTTAGTAGACATTACACGTAGGCAATATGCTAAATGTTGCAAAATCTAATTTATTTACAAATGTGAAGTTAATTAATGTGAGTATTGTGATTTGCGTAGTAATTAGAGTGAATTGCATGATTTGTGGTGCGTAATAGAATTGTATTGTGGCAAAGAATGCAGATGGTAAGTAAAATGGCTTTAAATGTCGCTTCTGCTAGGTAACATCTAACCCAGGTCTTTAGAATGGCGGGTGGTAAACAGAAAGGCTTATTTTCCATATTTTAATTTCTATTGTGTTTTATTCTTATACTAGTTTCGTTTGGGCCTGCTGAGGCCATGCTTCTAAAATGGCCGCTGGAAAGGACGAGATCGCGTGCATTGAATAAAATGGCCCCTGCGCAGACGCAGAATGAATGCTCCAGTCACGTGTATGCGGCCTGTGCTCGGAGTGAGAGATGTCAAGGCCAATCTGACCTGCAACGAGGAGCGTGCCAAGTGTTCCGGCATATATGCCTGGGAACGGATGGGAAAGAGCCGAGTGACAATGGATGAACTAATGTGTGACCATCAAAGAACGTTACAACATGGATTAACAAATTGGACTACTTTTGACACTGCGATCATGAGACTTATTGTGTGCTTTATTGTCCCCAAACCAGTTTGAACAAGGAGGGCGATGAGGGACCATCACCACCACCTCCAATGGACCAATTAGCGTGATTCTTGCCCCTAAAGATTGCAACTTTTAAGTGTAGTGAGCCAGAGAATAGGGTATAAGAGAGTCTGCTCTTACGTTGTAGAAAAATCTTTGTTTTTCATTTTCCACCTTGATGCTGCGAGAGACTTTGTCATTTTGGACTTTGAACTTTGACTGGGAAGGAGCACGAGACCGTTGCGGGAATTTACCCGGGAGGATTGCGTCCGAGGAGGTTAAGCGGGACAGTCAGTCAGTTTGGGAGTCCTATCCTGTGATCTGCGGTTCATTTTCCTTTGGTGAACCATTCTTGTCATCTCCCCATGGCCGAGGGTAATGCATAATTTCTCACTTTTCCTAAAAATCTTTTCTTAAAATGTTTATTGATATTTCTAAATGTTTTACATAATAAAGAATTTCACTTATTTGCTCGAAGAATTTTAGATAAAATTATATTCTAACTCTAAAATGAGTCTGTGGTTCTTTAATAGATTTATGATTAATAAATGTTAAAGGTTTTAATTGTGATTGAGCTGGTCTTAATCACCATCAACTAATTCTACTAGTTGGTCCATTGACCGAATAAGCGGAGTGCCTTGATGTTTAGAACCGACAGGATCCGAGGTTTATGTATATAATGTATAGGTTATAATTCTGTCCTTTTAATAAGGTATCCCGCTTGTCCAGCAGCTCATTCTCCTTAGCGTTTAATCCAGAAATTGAATGAATGTATGTATGCGGTGTCATGGGCCCCAGCGACATAAGTTTTTAAGTGATAAAGGTTGCGTAAGTGTTTTACTCTGGTTTGATGACATAAGGGGAAATTTATATTGGCAGCGCTGGATCAGTAGTGATCTATGATCAAGTCTTCAGGGAAGTTGCAGACGGGGTTTCTAATATGGAAATATAAGCTGGAAAAAGGTATGTCATCATTACATATTTGACACATTTGGCGCGTTATAACATTTATATTTAAACAAGTTTAAATGCAGACTATTGTATGGTATGTTTTATATTAATATATACCTATGTAATCAAATATATTATGTAACCTTTTTAAATAATGCTACTGCACCAAGAGTCTTGTGAATTAGTAACTAGACAATGACAAACAGTGAGAAATGCAGGTACAGCACAAATAAGACAGAAATCACAATGCCTATTTCAGGAATATGGCAAAAAGGTGAGTTTTAAATGAGTTCCATTGGCAGAGAGCTTCAAAGATGTTTTAGGACCTGTAGGTGTTTGGTTTAGAATTTGGATGCTGAGTCCTCTCTAATTGGGGTGGTTTGTATGGGGAGATTAAGCGCCCATTAGCTGGACCACTTTCAGGGATATTTTATAGGCCAAATAAATGCCATGTTTTGTATACACCTACTGTTATGTGATGCTTTGTGGTAACATAAAGAAAATGTATTGACAATGCATCTGATAATATTCAGATCCTTGTCCTCTCCCACAGAGCTTATGGCAGCAATAAACTTATGACAACATAATTTATGTTCTGGAGAGTGATAAGCTCATAGCCAAAAGTTCTATACTGGTAAGAGATGCATAACCAGTGAGCCTATGGGATAAACAAATTATTTTCTTGCTCAGTGTTCATGGCCATTCAAAGAAGGTGTCATCAAGTAGGGCAGCCCCGGCCCATGCAGGTAAGAGCGGTGGGACCGTGTGTGGGGGTATTTCGACAGACGATGACGAGATGCCCCCGCCTGGCCCCACTGCTCTTACCTGCATGGGACATGACTAAGTGGGCATGCCTAGGCCAAGATATAGCTCTGCTATTTTGGATGTCCTGATGAAGCTAGGTACCTAGACCCTCTGGAATTGCATGCAAGGTGGAATATTCCAGGAGTGTTCATGTGCAGCAGAATGGCATAACGTCAGGGTATATTTAAGAGATGCATATGTAGAGCACTACATAGTATTGCATGCCCACCTGCTGCCACATCTTCTCATTGTATTGTATCTTTTTTCTAAGTGCTTTTCCTTCTTAATTGTATGATATTTCTTCAAGACTGATTTATGACCATCTTTGGCATATATAGTTAGTAGATAACATATTTAAAGATTCCAGTGCCATGCTTATTCATTTAACACACACGCACGCACACACACACACACACTGGTTAAAGTGTTATTATAGATAGATGTTAGAATGAGACACAAGCTAACATTTTTTTTAAATGAAATACCCGATTTAGTGAATTAAATATAACTTGTGCCCCCATCATGCACTATTTATGAACTCAATCATTGATGATGCTAAGATACTGTCTTTTACTACGATGCATTTCGATATGGACCATGACCTGGAGTGCTGTAAAAACTGACACAGCATGCTGTCCATGTTGTGGCCATTCGTTGCTACTCCCACAACATGCCCCTGTTTGTCATGGTGTGCTCACCCTCCACCTTTTTACTAAATAATTCCCAGGACGCGCATTGACCATGGCCCTGAGTCTTGTATGGGCTGCCACAAGATATTTTTTGTTGTAGCCAGCCAATCAGGATTGACTGAGCCCCTTTATACTGGTGAATCAGAGCATATCTGCACCAATTGTCCAGGTATACTTACATTGTTAGACCCTTCATGCCCAACCTAAGTCCCCTCTTTAAATGCTAATTGCTTCAAAAGGGCTAAACAGACTTACACCAAATCACAAAAAAAAGCACCTATGAGCTAAGTTCTAACCTTTGCCAAAATGTCATATAATTCCCTTCAGGCACATTTTTCTGGATCAGAGAGTGAAGTTCACTATGGTAATTATTGTGAGAAATCCACTTTTTGGTGACCCCTGTGAGAAAATGGGTTGTTTGTTGAGGGGGTGGGGCAAAACCCTACCCAAGCAACAGCCAGCCAGCTGTGTGTCAAACCTTTACTGGGCTTTGCTTTGTTTTACATTGGTTTAAAATGAAGCTGGCAGCTGTGTGGTGAGGGTTTGTGGGGCTTTGCGTTAGTTCATGCCACTTTGCATTGGTTCTAACCTTTAGCCCCATTTTCAAGGGTTTAGAACTAGGGAGGCACCAATAGGGGCTAGGATTCACAGTGGGTGCAAGGTTCAGGATGGTTGGCGCCTTTTCTGTCCCTGAGGTTCAGACTAGGACATAAACCAACTAGCCCTTAGAGTCACTCTGGTGGTCCTTTCAAGGTGTAGGTCCAGTCTTTCTTACTCATGCAGCAAAGAAGCATTGCAGCAGAGCAGTCCCTCTCACAGTAGAGCAGCATGGCAGTAGAGGAGTCCTTCATCTGAGTCGTCCATAGGTCCATAAGGGATCTGAAGACTGAGTCTGAGAGTTCCCTTTTCATACCTGGTGCCCAACTTAAAGTAGGAGACATTTCTAGAGTTTTCTTTTCCAGAAGTATGTGGAATTTCCTGCCTTTCCCTCTTGGCCTAAGTCTGTCTGTAGGCACAATAGGCTAGTGTGAAGTCCTTTTTGTGTGGGAGCAGGGCACAGCCTATTGGAGTGCAAGTGGGGCTATGCACAGCCCTGTCTCCCCATCCTGCCTTGGATAGGCCATTCAGGTGCCCCTAAATGTGTGGCTGCCGGCGAGAAATATAGACAGTCCCATGCCACTCATACTTAGTCATTTCCCCTAGGAACAGACTGCAGGCACCATTAAAGAGGGATTAAAAGTTCAATTCATCAGACACCAAACATGACTTTCCTGCTTGCTCCCAATCAAAAGTTATCACTTAATAAATGCAATAAGGTAACCAAATGTTCATCACTACAGGTGCGGTAGGCCTTTCAATAGTTGAAAACTAATTTGAGAGTTTTCACTACCAGAACATGTAGAAACTTAAAACTACATGTCCAAGTTTTTAATTACCATGCACCCTGCCCAAAGCGCTATTTAGGGTCTACTTTAGGGGTGACTTCTATGTGTTAACAGGGAAAGGTTTAGGCTTGGCAAAAGGTTTATTTTGCTATGTCAAAATGGCAGTTTAAAGTTGCACATACAGGCTCCAATGACATGCTTTAAAGGAGGCTATTTAAGTGGGTGGCACACTCAATGCTGCAGGCCCACTAGGGCGCATTTAATGTACAGGCACTGGGTAAATGAAGTTCCACATTACTAGGGACTTACAATTAAATTAAATGTACCAATAGGGTGTAAGCCAATTCTACCATGTTTTAAGGAGAGAGCACAAGCACTTTAGTACTGGTTATCAGTGGTAAGGTGTGCACAGACGATAAAGACAGCAAACACAGAAATTTGAAGGCAAAACAATTGCAGCAAAACAATATTGATCAATCATTGAACTAGTGAAGCTTGTCACTTTCAGTCCATCACTTTGAATTTAGTATCACAGTCACATTGCAGACTCATATGGAAACGTCTAGTAGAATATATTCATGATTAGTGCAGTATCAGAACAATTTATATAGTTGCTGTAAGATACTTAAGGATTCCTCTTTTTATTTCCTTATTATTTCACACTTATACTCAAAAAAGTAATTATAATATAACTCTAATAATCCAAATTAGTATGCTGTATGTCATCTGAAAGGCGTTCATAATTCTCTTGAAGTATTAGGATGATTTAGGTGTCCCAAGGTGGATAGAAGGACATATTAATTGTAATAGTATAGTCAGTGATTGTGAACAATCTGTTATCATCAGTGCAATATATAATTTCATTCTTTCACCTAGATAATTGGGATGAGACATGCAGGATGTCCAGAAAACAGCACCGGAATGCCAGTGTTCCTGATCTTGGGATTTCAGACACTTCCTGTGCTGAATCCCCTGATCTTCCTATCCTTCCTCAACATTTACATGTTGACAGTAGTTAGGAATGTCTTGATCCTGGTCACAATATCAACTGACGTGCGGCTTGAGTCACCCATGTACTTCTTCTTGGCAAATTTGTCATCCCTGGAACTTTGGTACACAACGTCTATCTATCCGACACTGCTGGGTGCACAAGTGGGAAAAGGCATTTGAATTGCACGTCATGGATGCATCATTCAATTCAGTCTTTTTGTTGGTTTACAGGATCTGAGTGTTTCCTCCTTACAGTGATGGCCTATGACAGATGTCGTGGCTATCTGCCAGCCTTTACACTACTCCCTCTAATGGACAAGCAACTTTGTGTTCAGCTAGCTACCAGCACATGGGTGATTGGTTTAATAATTTCAGTCATCAACCGCGTTTTCTTGTGTATGCTACAGTTTCCCGATTTGGCACCCCTTATCAAGATGCTTGCTCAGATTATCCCAGGTAGAGTTGGAGGATTTCCTCTTCTCCTTTGTTGTACTTTCAACACCATTCCTGTTGGTCTTTATCTCATATGTTTACATTATCTCAACCATCCTGAAGATCCCATCAACGAAAGGGAAGCAGAGGCCTTCTCCACCTGCAGCTCTCACCTCACCCATTGCCATAGCTTACTTTGGGATCCTCATCCTTGTCTACATGGTACCATCAGCCAAGTCAGGCATTCAACCTGAACAAAGCCTTTTCACTTCTATACACTGTTGGAACACCATTGTTCAACCCCGTAGATGTATTCTCTGCGGAACAAGGAGATCAGAGAGGCCTTGAAAAAGTCCTTGAGACATAATTTGTGCCAATCCTTCCTTTAAATGTTGTTGAAATGTTTGAATGTGTCAAGATATAACTGCTTCAAGCAAAGGGTTTGTCTAAGTCATGTGAAGAGTACTGAAACATTAATGGCTACAGTATGTTTCAAGCATGATTCCAGCATGGGTTTTTACATAAAAGTGCATTACGAGCTGTTCTTCACTTTAAATTATTCCATTCTAGAACCATGACTTAAGGGGTCAGAACTCTAAATAAAAGCAGACATCTTATAGGTGCACATGTCTTCAGCTACGTCAAACTCCTATTAAAACACAATATATGCACACACCTTTTTGGCGATTAATACCCATAATTGGAGCGAGAAACAGTAAGACTAGGGACACTCTTTTGACAAGTCTTGGCAATAGATGTACCTTAGGCAAGATCACTGTTGATCCATTTTCTATGTGTTCTGCTTTGAAATGTAATCGGTGGGCTCATAGTAATACTTCAATAGCTGAGCTGTATGGTAAGCTGCAGGCCTCTCTATTTTGTACATGTCTATCAGTGCATTTGTACAGATAACTCAGACTGCAGCAGCTCTGTGGAGTTTCACAAATGCTGGAGCTGTGGTATTTTTGTCTTACTGTTCCATGGGTTACTCACACAAACTGCGATCCATCAGCAGTGACATTATGATTTGACAAATGTTGTCTTCTACTTGTCTGAGGTCTTGTCAGAATATGTCTCTCATTGTTTTTTTTAAAGTATTTGGCCTTTAACCCTGCCGGTTCAAGTGAGACTTTGTTTGTACATGGCTGGCCTTGTCAATGCAGACACACAATGTTCCCAAATTAATCAAACACTATGTAGAAATGGAAAAGGTTATGGGAGGCCTAGATAAGCAATAAAAGGATATGAACTTCTGATATAAGGC
This sequence comes from Calotriton arnoldi, assembly GCA_963921515.1. Taxonomy (NCBI): domain Eukaryota; kingdom Metazoa; phylum Chordata; class Amphibia; order Caudata; family Salamandridae; genus Calotriton; species Calotriton arnoldi. Next base: position 1,391 of record CAWUFW010034539.1, on the reverse strand, counting down.
TACTTCAATACCTAGTGCTTCTCCCTTCTTCACAGTTGACTTTACAAATACCCCGACACTAAACATCTGTCTGGAGCCTGTGCATTGCCAACACTTAGATCCTGTCTATGAATATGGGCCTAAAGGATGTTAGGTACATGATGGGAGCCAGGGTTGTAGATATTACTTGACACGTGTTTGGTTACTGTAAGTGCACCGCCCAATGTCCGACACTGTCTCTTCAAGCACTATAAGGTGAGTGAGATCTGACCATGAGTTTGTAGAACACAGTGGCCTGTATAAAGATTGTTGCTCTTTTTGTCCACTGTCCGCTTCTCAAATTAGTGAACATACACTTTAATGATAAATAATAATCCAAGATTTGAAAAGCGCTGCAAATCACCCGTGAGGTTCTCAAGGGCTGAATTATAGGCACGAGGAGATTAAGTGATTTGCCCAGAATCCTAGGACAGAGGGTGGGGGGAGAGGAGTGGGGGTGGACGGCTGACAAAAAAAAAGACTAAAACAGACTTCCTCCTCCGGTTTCTGGTAGACTCCAATGCGGGACCCAGCAGCAAACTCCCCAAACCAATCCTGGCCCTGCTCTCACCAGGATTGGAGGGGAGCGGCCTCTCTCAGTGCTCTTAAGAACACTGGAGGTCTGCGCTTTCTCTAACCCAGATGTCTAAGACAGCAATGTTAGAGAAGTTTAGAATGCGCATGTCAGGCTGGCCATACGCAAGATGGCTGGCCAAACAGACCATGCTCATTTTAAAGCGCACATCTCCCTGCTGCTGCCACTCTGCATGGTAGCATGGCCCAGCCCTGTCACTCAGATTAGGATGGGTCAGTTGCAGAAAAGATAAAATGGTAATAAATAAACTTTATTACAGTTTTATTTTTCAGCTCTGGCCTGGGGCTTTCTTAGTGGGGCGACTGGAGAGTCACCCCTGATGTTGACGCCGGCGCTAAGACATGAACCTGGGGGCTGATTACGATGGCGGGTGGGCTTGATCCGCCCGCCATCGTAACGTGTTCGGGACCATCCGCCATGCTTGTGGCGGTCCTGCCTACCCGAGTTAGGATGGGACCGTCACCAGTGCGGTCAGATTCCGCACCGTTAACACTGCAGCGATGTCGAAAAGAGCATGTTGTGCATTTCACTGCACTACGTGGCAGGCACTATGCTGTGCCTGCCAATGTGCAGTGAAATGCAGAAGCTACCATGGGTACCCCAGTGCACCTCACCTCCCCCAACACAAGGGGGCCTGCAACGGGCCCCCAAAGCCAATCCCGCCAGCTTTTCAATGGCGGTTCAACCGCCACGGAAAGGCTGGCTTCCGCCAGCATCGTAATTCTGCGGATGGAGCCTGCTAGGCTCCGCCACCATTGTGAGCATGCTGATCGCACCA
>CAWUFW010034538.1:0-10970 GCA_963921515.1 Calotriton arnoldi | reverse complement strand
GTGATGGAGCAAGAACTCAAAATGAGACTTGCTCGTAAGCAATCCTCTCACAGTATTAATTTATTAAACTTTGTAATGTCTCTACTAACAAATGCACACATGAACACTATACGAGTGAAGCTTGCCTATGTGTTTAAAACTAATAAGTAACGCTTGTCTAAATCCAAAATGGCCGCTAAGCGCGGGAATTTCATTGCGCATGTGTCAACCATATCACGTGGTATGACGTCTTTCTTTGCTTGGAGGGAAATCTTTGCTTCTGCGCAGTGTGTATTAAAATGGCTGCTTAATGTTTTCACGTGCTTAAGCTTGCGCATATGCTGCAATTAAAACTGTGGTATTCTAATGCTATTAATGCGGGATAGATTTATAAATAAATGGGAATAGAGTAGACAAAGTGGGTATACAGTGAAAACATTTATTTGTGATTTTAATATTTTCTTCTTTGACTTTTATTAGTTCATAAATGGGCCTGGGTTGGTTGAACTGCAGCTCGAGAGACATTGGCTCTGCACATGCGCCCTGCAAGGCTGACCAGAGGAAGCGATGAAGTCAACTTGGAAGCCCTCCAAGGTCGCAAAGCCTGGTTCACAAGTTCATCTGAAATGTACCTGAAGTCGAAACAAATGTATACAAAATGTATTACGGAATCAATGGGAAACGGGTGGGAAATAAAGCAAATGTATTAATTGTGATGGGCGGTATTTTAAAACAATGGGCTTAAAGAAATTGAACTAAATTGACATGGTGTGAGGATCAACCCCCTGTCCCCGTCCAATCAGAAGTAGTGGGCCCATAATTTGGAAACATTAATGGGAGGTACCTGGGTGTAGAAGGGTATAATAGATATAGAATTAGCTAATTAGTTAGCTCAGCATGGTACTGAGGCTGTCAGCTGGGAGGACCACAGAACGAGCTGATCGATTGCAGACTGAACCGCTGTCCAGAGAGGTCCTGAGGTGGGGGCGGCGGAATCCATTAGAAGGAAGACACGGAAGAACTCGAGGAGGAGCGAAGTGTCAGAGAGGGGAACGACGCAGGCGTCGTTGATAGAGAGGTCACCTGTCCTGAACCTGGTCCGGAGGTCTTTGGTCTTCATCCTTCTTGGGACCTATCTTTCCAACTCCTTGGCCAAGGGGTTTGGTTTCTCGCACCTTTAGGTAAATATAAATGCAACCTTTAGCTGTGCTGCTGTCTCTATCTTCTCCTTTCTGAGGAACCGTCATTGATCGATAATTGATTATTATGCTTCATCCTTGATATACGATTAAGTATCATGTGGTTCTGTATTTTACTCTGCTAAAACTTTAGATAAACATTTTAAAACTTCCTGACTCAGTGATTATTTCAGGATTATGACTTTAATTGAATGTCACTCATTTTAAACTTCCCAATTATCAAAGGGTCCATTGGTAAGTCATTACTCTTCAATCAGAAAAGTAATTGGTAGCAGGGATATTGATAAAGAGTACAACTGACCCACCAGCGGAAATTGCTAGCGTAGTATGAATGAATGGGCCCAGGTGAGTATTCGGTGTATGAATGCTTGTTGCTAGTAACCCGCTGGATCAGTTTTCTGGTTATCAGAGGATGGTTGTACTTTGTTAATTGGGTAATGAGAATTTTATTTTTATAAACTAACATCCGTTTGTTCAAAAGTTTTGTTTTATGTTGTCCAGAATTCCCCGGGGAAAATTGAATAGCGGATGGTAAGTGGAAGCCATACTGCAGTGAGGTTATCTGTCAGGCAGAAATAGTACTGAAAAGTTAAGCAGGGCTATCAGTACTTGTTAGGGACTCTATGCGTGTGAGTAATAGCAAAGGAATACGCTGGTAAAAATTTGATGTTATATCACCTAGAAAGGGTAACATTGAAGAAGTAGCAGGTATTTCTGAAGCTTACGTGAAGAGTAAACGGAAGGGTTTTACTCGTAGTGTATGTTTAGTAAACGGAAAGGTTTTACTAAAGTGTGAGAGAAACTATCCTTTTCAATTTAGCGAAACTGACACGATAGCGAATGTTTTATGTTGTTACTGAATTTTAATAAGAAGTACAAAGAAAATAAAGTTTTGCGTACGATTTTGTAAAGGGAGGGTCAGCTGCCGGAGAGGAAGCTGACGTCACAAACGCCGCGCTGGGATTGGTTGAAACAGCGGGCGTGGAAAGACTCTTGTAAAGGAGGGGTCAGTAGTCAGGAGTAATACTGACGTCACAGGTGTCGCGCTGGGATTGGTCGAAACAGCGAGGGACAGAGAAGCGCAGATTGTAAAGGAGGGGTTGTCAGACAAACGTCACTGAAAAGCCGCGCTAGGATTGGTTCAGAGACAAATGTTAGCTGGAATTTAATTGGTTGGTAGCATAGAAGTCGAAATCCTAGTGGATAGTGGAGAATATATGTGGAAACGTGATCCGACTTTAACAGGAACCCGTCCAGACAAGAGATTCTTAGGTTTTGTAGAATATAATTCGATACATAGATATTTACCCAAAATGTATGGAGAAAAGAGAAAAATGTCATTTCTACAGAAGGTTAAAAATTATTTTAAGAAAGATAAACCCATCAAAACTAGAGAAGGAATTATCATTCCACCAGCAAAAACGCCCGCTTCATTCATGATGATGGAGAGAGGTTATCATACTTGCGTATGGTTAGAAAATTGGATAGAATATACCAAAAATGACGGAATATTAGCATTCCCAGAGAATGGTACTTTCAATGGGAGAATTCTTCAAAATTTAAGATTGAGGATGAATGATTTAGAACCCAGACCAAGATTAACTCAATACGAAGCCTTAGAAGAGTGGGAAACCGAGGCATTCGAACGTGACCGAGCAAGAAGCAGTAGAGGTTATCGGGGATTTTTTCCTAGATACCAAAATGAGTCAAGAGATGGTCAGATGAAGCAGTGGAGAAGAGCGATGCTTACAGAGGGTTTGTATCCAGTATTTATGACAGAAGAGTCATTAGGAGGCAAATGCACAGAAAAGACAAAACATTTGACAGGGCTTGGAGATTCTGAAGATGAATTTATGGAAGAAATATTAAAGAACCCGCCACCATATCAGGAAGGGACAAGTGGATGTACCCCAAGCGCACCACTTTTAAAAACACCATTGGTACCGCAAGTATTGCATAATCCACCAGTTAATAGGGTACTTCAGGATAAAGAAAAGGAGGCTATAGACAGAAACAGAGCAGAATTGATACAGAAAATAACACAGTTGAATGTACATCCTGATTCCCTGACCATACCTGTAACAATTGGTCCAGTGGTTCCCTTATATGGTGACAAGGTAAATTATCCGAAACCATTAGTCATGCCTACACCTGTAGAAATTCCTAAACCTGAAACTGTAATAATTGATGACCATATCAGTGATTGTGAATCTATGATATCCCTAATGGATTTACCGATTCGAGGATCTGTAAATAGCACTCCTAGAAGAATAACACCTGGTTGCTCCAAAGATGTAAATATAGTAACATCATCTGGAACTAAGAGTGCCACAGTAGTAACGCCAGAAGACTTAGAAAGATGGGCACAAGGATCAGACAGACAGAGTTCACCCCCAAAGATCATGGACATCTACAAATTAAAAGTCGAGTTAGAAGAAATGATAGCAGGAAATGTGGGAGTAGATCGTTTAAATACTTACGATGAAGAAGAGCTATTGTTTGTATGCAGAAGCATCACTAGAAATGTAAAATTATTTCATGAGAAATTATCAGATTTGGCCTTACAGATGGGGATTGAAATAGGGAAGTCAAAAGTGTTACAGAAGCCCTATAGAGCAGATTTTTCTGACAAAGATTTAGAAAATATGAATGCCTCTGGCCGAAAAACTACAAGTAAAAGAATTAATGTCAGTATTACAGAAATGGGGAGATCTAGATAAATGGAAAACTAGATGGACAAAGAAAAAGGAAGAGGCACGGTACAGTAGAACAACTTCTGAATATTTATTGAAAGAAACAGGGAAAGCAGATCAGATGTACCCGATGCGAGAAGTACCTGGAGGAGGTTATGTACATGTCCCATGGAGTAGACAGGATATTTTGTCATTTACGAATGATTTCCCAAAGTTGAGAGAAAAGCCAATTGAATGGTACAAGCAGGTTGAGAGGTTTGTGAAAGTGTCAAAGGTATTGTTAAAGGACTTGGATGGTTTGTTCGACATAGTGGTACCTGCCGATTTGTGGACAGATTGTAAGATTACGGTTGACTGGCCGAGTGAAGAGTATCCTAGAGATCCAAAGACAGGTGCTCCATCAAGTGATGTGATGAAAAAGTATCAGCAGGTGATAACTTACCTGAAAGGGAAAATACCACCGAAAGAAACAGATTGGGTGAAAATAGACAGGACTACCCAAGAAGCAAGTGAATCAGTACATGCCTATTATGAACGCCTATTGCAGGTATTCAAACAGTATAGTGGATTTGAGGACATTGGAGATAAAAACATGAGTCAGTTTGTTTATCGATTTGTTTATGGTTTAAAGCCAGAGATTTGTCAGATGATTAAGCAGCACATGTTGTGCTGGCAAGGGAAACCCATAGATGAAATTTTGAAATATGCGAAATATTGTGGAGACGACATTGAGGATAGGCACAAGAAACTGCAAGAGAAAGTGATGTGGGCTCAGGTGAAAATGGCTGAGCGACAGGGAATTAATTTGGATAATCCAACTGATAATCAGGGAAAAGATTCTGGAACAAATGGTGACACAGGAAATGGTGGTAAAGTGAGAGGACGAATGAGTAGAGAAGAGGCTAAAAAGAAATTTCCTTGTCATGGATGCGGAAAGTTGGGGCATTGGAAGGATGAATGTAAAAAGATTCGAAATAATAATGGCCCAAATCATAATTTAAATCCACAGACGCAGAATGACTCACAGCAGGGTGTAAATCCTCAGAGTCAGTTGCCACCTGCTCCTATACAGGGTAATGTAAGCAGAGCAAAGCACGGTACAGACGTCGGATATCAAGGAGGAAGTGGTAAGAATGATTATGTAACTTCACAGTTTCTTTTACAGGATGAATTTTATCAATATAACCAATGACGGTGCCTAAGAGAGGGGGAGAAGGAGTGCGTGCTTGGCGCATCCTTGCCGGTAGACCAGTCAGGTCCATATGTTGAAGGGAAAGTAAAAGGTAATGATATCACTTTCCTTTTGGACACTGGTGCTACCCGTTCTACTGTGAGAACAGCAGACATCCCAGACCTTCCTCTCTCTGGAGAAGCTATCCAAGTTGTAGGTGTAGCTAATCGTAAAATTAAAACACCTCTTACCGAACCAATGGAAGTAAAAATTGGAAACTTCAGAGAAATGCATCAGTTTGTAGTGTGTGATTCCAGTCCAGTAAACTTACTGGGCCGAGATTTGTTGTGCAAAATGAACTGCACAATTTTCTGCACACCGGATGGTGTTGCAGTTCAGACCCGGATGAAGATCATGTATATAAAATTATGATTGCAAAACAAGGTACAGAAGTAGATGAGATGTTTTCTTTGATAACAGAAGACGAGTTACCTGAAGAATTAAGAACTACAGTAAATTCCATGGTATGGGATTTCACCGGGAAAGAAGTAGGACTTATGGCCAAAATAGACCCAGTAAAAATCACTGTAAAGGAAGGTGCAATTTTCCCAAATACCAGACAGTACAAAATGAGTGCAGAAGTAAAAGCAGGAGTTGTTGAGGAAATCAACAGAATGGTAAAACAAGGCATATTAAAAGAAGTTATGAGTAGCCCTTGTAATTCACCAATCATGGGTTTGAAGAAGCCTAGTGGAAAGTATAGGATTGTTCAGGATTTACGCAAAATTAATAAGATTGTGGTACCTTGTTGTCCTATAGTGCCAAATCCTGCAGTAATCCTATACCAGATCCCCTGGAGTGCAGAATGGTTTACTGTGATTGATTTATGCCAAGCATTCTTTTCAATACCATTGCACCCAGATAGCCAGTATCTCTTTTCATTTAAATTCGAGAACAAAGTCTATGTGTGGAATCGTGTTCCTCAGGGATACACGGGAAAGTCCCTCCATTTTCAATCAAATACTGAAGGGGTGTTTGGAGAAGTTAGTGCTACCCAGAAGTTCAGTCTTGGTACAGTATATAGACGACTTACTGGTAGCATCCAGCACTCATGATGATTGTGTTGAAGATTCAATTGCATTACTTAACCATTTGGCTGAGGAAGGACATAAAGTGTCGCCTGAAAAATTGCAGTTTTGTACAACAGCAGTTAAGTATTTAGGACACCAAATTGAGAGGGGAAAAAGAAGGATAACCTCTGAAAGAGTAAAATTAATCAAGAGAATGCAAATGCCTGTAACTCAAAGAGAAGTGAGAATGTTCCTTGGAATAGTGGGATATTGTCGACAGTGGATAGTAGGGTTTTCGCTGCTAGCAAAGCCATTGATTCAAATGATCGAAAAAGAAGGCAAAGGACCCAGTTGAGTGGGATGATGAGAGCGTAGGAGCTTTTGTAAAATTGAGAAGTGCTTTGTGTGAAGCACCTGCCCTAGGTATGCCTGATTATACAAGAGGATTCGCGTTATTCTGTCATGAGAGAGAAAATTGTGCACTTTCAGTCCTAACTCAGAGACATGGTTTGGACAGACGTCCTATAGCATATTTTTCTGCTACATTGGACCCAGTGGCAGCAGCGTTGCCAGGCTGCTTAAAAGCAGTAGCTGCTACATGTTTGAGCATTGAACAAAGTGAATCAATTGTAATGGGACATCCTGTAAAAGTGTTTGTCCCGCACTCAGTTGTGATTCTGTTGACAAGAACCAGAACTCAGCATCTTACTCCTAGTCGGCTGACTAAATATGAGAGAATAATCTTAGGTGCTGAAAATGTGACTATCGTCAGGTGCACAATTGTAAACCCTGCTACATTACTACCAGATCCGTATCATGAGGAAGTCAAAGATGATGAAGAGGAACATGATTGTTTACAAGTCACAGAATTGTGCACCAAACCGCGTCCTGATATACAGGAACTGCCTCTCAGGAATCCAGACAGGGAGCTGTTTGTGGATGGTTCATGCCAAAGGCACGAAGATGGCAAATTAAGTGCAGCATATGCTGTATGTGAATTAACTGGAATAGTCGAAGCATCCTATTTACCAGGAGTCAAATCTGCACAAGTAGCTGAATTAATTGCTTTGATTAAAGCCTGCAAAATTGGGAAGAATCAGAAAGTAACCATATTTACTGGATAGTCAATATGGGTACGGGGTTGATGCATGACTTTGGCCAACTGTGGATGCAGAGGGATTTCATGACTTCTTCAGGATCCCCAATCAAAAATGGACAGTTTGTAAAAGAACTACTAGAAGCAATACAATCACCAAAAGAATTGGCGGTGGTGAAATGTGCCGCACACCAGTCAGGAGATGACTGGGTGGTAGTCGGTAACAGATATGCAGATCTGGTGGCTCAACACTGTGCCAAAAACAGGTTGTCAGTAAATAAAAGGGTTGAAAGGATGGGAATCAGCTGCCAACGTATGCTATACACACCTGCCCAGGTCCCTTAAGGCTTTGCTGGGTGCACCCCAAATTATTCTCCTCCATCTTGTGAGTTGCAGCCTACCTGTGCCCCGAGATTGCAGTGAGCAGAGTCCAGCAAGTGGTAAGGCAGGCAGACTAGTGCTGTCTCTTCCCCTCCTCCAAAAGGTTTTTAAGAAAACGTATTTTCCCTTTTCTGTGATTACTGGCTTCTGCCTCGTGGTTGTTACAGTTTAAAAATGTAGTTTTAACCTGCCTGTGATTGTATATTTTATGCCTGTTTTGTGTGTTAAACTTGTGGTTTTCCTGCCCATGATTGCTTCCATTTAACGTGTTGAATTGTGGGATTTGCAGTCCAAACTCTGTAGTTTGTAGCTTCATTCCTGGTGACTATTCCAGTTTCCCTCCAAATTTCTCCTTTGCTCTGTGCTAAGACCTGTATGTTAAACAGTGCACCCCCAGCCACCATTTTGTGTTATCAAGCCAGTGAAACCAGCCCCCTCCTGCCTCCCCTCCAGCAACAGGGATTTTCTACATCAGGGTGCTTCTGTGAGCTGTTTAAACTGTGTTTAATAGGGACTGTGCACTTCGTTTTTTGGCCAGGAGAGGTGTAAAGTTGTATTCAAACAGTATTGTTAGATTTCAAGTTTGTGAGGCCTTTACCTGCAGAAATTCAAAGTGTGGATTGAGCCTGTCTGTCTCCTAGGAGATTCTGGACAGGAGAAGCAGCCCCCCACCCCCCACCCCCAGGCCAGCAGGCCTAGGACTGGGGATTGGCTATTCAGCTCCCAGGCAACTCTGAGCCCTCCCCTCACACCTGCCCAGGTCCCTTAAGGCTTTGCTGGGTGCACCCCAAATCATTCTCCTCCATCTTGTGAGTTGCAGCCTACCTGTGCCCCAGATTGCAGTGAGCAGAGTCCAGCAAGTGGTAAGGAGGCAGACTAGTGCTGTCTCTTCCCTCCTCCAAAAGTTTTTTAAAAACGATTTTCCCTTTCTGTGATTACTGTCTTTGCCTGTGGTTGTTACAGTTTAAAAATGTAGTTTTAACCTGCCTGTGATTGTATATTTTATCACCTGTTTTGTGTGTTAAACTTGTGGTTTTCCTGCCCATGATTGCTTCCATTTAACGTGTTGAATTGTGGGATTTGCAGTCCAAACTCTGTAGTTTGTCGCTCTCATTCCTGGTGACTATTCAGTTTTCCCTCCAAATTTCTCCTTTGCTCTGTGCTAAGACCTGTATGTTAAACAGTGCACCCCCAGCCACCATTTTGTGTTATCAAGCCAGTGAAACCAGCCCCCCCTGCCTCCCCCTCCAGCAACAGGGATTTTCTACATCAGAGGGTGCTTCTGTGAGCTGTTTAAACTGTGTTTAATAGGGACTGTGCACTTCGTTTTTGGCCAGGAGAGGGAGTAAAGTTGTATTCAAACAGTATTGTTAGATTTCAAGTTTGTGAGGCCTTTACCTGCAGAAATCCAAAGTGTGGATTGAGCCTGTCTGTCTCCTAGGAGATTCTGGACAGGAGAAGCAGCTTCCAACTCCCTGGGCAGCAAACCTTGTCTGAGGTTGCTGGGACCTTATATAGTCTGCTAGTGGCTGCTACATGTATACACTGATTGGTGGTTGTATCTGATGTTTCTATTGGTTTGAGTTAGTGTCCTCATTGGTTGGGTATTTGAGGGTTCTGATTGGTTTCTGGATCTGTGATTCAATCAATGTAGGGTTGGGACTAGGGCTAGGGTTATGATTTCTATTGGAAGCAGGGACTAGGGCTTCCTGTTTTATTGGTTGTTGGGACTAAGGTGGAACTAGGACTAGGGTTAGGCCTTTAATTGGAAGTAGCGATTAGGGCTTCTGGTGTTATTGGTTGCTGGACTAGGTGTGGGACTAAGAGTAGGGTTAGGCTTTCTATTGGAAGTAGTGACTAGGGCTTCCCGTCCCATTGGTTGCTTGGACTAGGGTTGGGACTACTGGTAGGGCTAGGGCCTCTATTGGACATAGAGATCAGGGTTTTTTGAACTGATTGGATGCTTGGAGTAGGGCTAAGATTGGCTGTAAGGTCCTGATCTCCTATTGGTTCTAGCTTTTAGGGCTAGTGTTGTGATTGGATAGTATTAGGGCTAGGGTTCCCATTGGCTGACGGGGTCACCTGATTACTAGGGGTATCAAAGGCCAGGGTTAGGGCGTCTCAGCCCGGGCGTCGAGGCTAAGGGCAGAGAGGACAAGGGTGAGTGCCTGTTTGAGCCTGTTCGAGACGGGCCAGGGCCAGGAATGCTGCCCATCTTCCCATTAATTAATGTGTCTATTACTTTTCTCCTGAAAAAGCATATCTAATGCACTACCCTATTTCACATCCGCTACCTCTATCAATATTTTTAATCTGCATATACTTACCTCCTTTATGCATCTATATACTCTCAATGTACTTATGGATCTATATATTTATCACTTTCTTCTAATTTAGCATTTCCAATGCACTACCCTATTTCTCAGCCTATACTTCCCTCAATATATCTTCTAGCCCAACTTTTTGACTCATCTCAAACTTCTTTCTACTACTTTTTCCAATTCACTACCCTATCTCACCCTATACATCTATCACTATATCCTCTACACCCACTCTCTCATTTATCGCAAACGCCATACCACTACTATGTTCCCCAAAATAACCCTTTCTTGACTCTCTCCTACTCTACCCCTCCTTGTATCTTCTGACACCTCCTTTACTGTACCAATGCCCAAGACAAACCTTTCTAAACTCTTCCCTCTGACTCTTCCCCTCCAAAAACCCTTTTACTCATCAAAAAGCCTCCTCCTACTGCTATGACCTACAAAAAGAAATCCTTCACTCTTCTATCCCACAACTATCCTTTTCAATCAAAATAACAGACTAGCATGTTCACTTCACTAATTCCATATTCCACTATACTAATTCACCACTAATCCTTTATGGGTTCCAGAGTAGCGTGCTACTCGCCAACAAAGCGCTTCAACACCCACCAGGGGTAACAGGCGCTATATGAATGCAAACCTTTCTTTCCCTTCTATCCCTCCACTATCCTTCTCACTCCAAATAACTGACTAATATCCACCACTCAAATTACTTTCATATTTCACCATACTAATTCACCACTAATCCTTTATGGGTTTCCGGAGTAGCGTGCTACTCGCCCAAAAAAAAAAGCAATTCAACACCCCATCAGGGGTTAGAAGCGCTATATATATGCAAACCTTTTTTCCCTCTTCTATCCCTCCGCTATCCTTCTGAATCCAAATAACTGACTAACATATCCACCACTTAAAATTTACTTGCATGTTTCACTATACTAATTCAACACTAATCCTCTATGGGTCCCGGAGTAGCGTGCTACTCGCCGAAAAAGCGCTTCGACGCCTCGTCAGGGGTAGTAAGCGCTATACAAATGCAATTACAATACAATACAATACA
>CAWUFW010034537.1:0-10970 GCA_963921515.1 Calotriton arnoldi | reverse complement strand
TGGTCTGCATTAGTTGTATTTGGTTGACAGCCGGCCCTCCTTCCCACCCAGCCAGTCAGTTATCCCACCATGGACTGTGCTTGCATTGCAGGGAGTGGAAGGTGTCTCTCAGGATGTCAGTCAGTGGTGTCCTGCTGTTTGTTGGTGCACAGTTGCCAGCAGGGCCTTGTGCTCCCCACAGCAGTAGCCAGTGTCAGCCATCTTGTGAGTCCTTCTCCACTCCCTGTGATGTGAGCATGGTTCAGGGTGGTGTTGATGGGACAGTTGTGGGGGTGAGCTATGTCTGTAACTGTGACTCCCATCATGCTATTGCCTTCACCCCACTTCCCGGCATTCCCATACTTACTTGCTTTTGTGGGGAGTTCAGTGTGTGTGGGTGTGAGGGCAATGGCAAGATGGCTGACAGTGGTGTCCTGCTGTTGGTTGGTGTGCAGTTCCCAGCATGCCCTTGTGCTCCCCACAGCAGTAGCCAGTGTCAGCCATCTTGTGTGTCCTTATCCACTCCCTGTGATGTGAGCATGGTTCAGGGTGGTGTTGATGGGCCAGTTGTGAGGCTGAGCAATATCTGTGACTACTACTCCCATCATGCTATTGCCTCCACCCCCTTTCCCAGCATGCCCATGCTTCCTTCCTTTTGACTCTGCTTCCCTGTGGGGTGGGCTGGCTGTGCTGACAGGATGGCTGGGAGTGTTGTCCTGGCAGTTGTTTGGCTAAAAGTCCCAAGAGTGTCCCTGTGCTTCACACAACATAACCCAGGGTGGTGGTTCTTTGTGGGATCTTGAGTTAGGATGTGAGGCATTGCATTCTCCCATGTGGGTTCTGTGGAGTTTGTGTTGAGGGGGTGTGAGGGGAGGTGCTTGTGACTATGGTCAGTGCTGCAAGTCCTCCTTCCCACCCAGCCAGCCAGATATCCCACCATGGAACGTGCTTCCATTGCAGGGAGTGGAAGTTGTCTCTCAGGATGTCAGTCAGTGGTGTCCTGCTGTTTGTTGGTGCACAGTTCCCAGCAGGGCCTTGTGCTCCCCACAGCAGTAGCCAGTGTCAGCCATCTTGTGAGTCCTTCTCCACTCCCTGTGAAGTGAGCATGGTTCAGGGTGGTGTTGATGGGACAGTTGTGGGGGTGAGCTATGTCTGTGACTGTGACTCCCATCATGCTATTGCCTCCACCCCACTTCCCAGCATTCCCATACTTACTTGCTTTTGTGGGGAGTTCAATGTGTGTGGGTGTGAGGGCAATGGCAAGATGGCTGACAGTGGTGTCCTGCTGTTGGTTGGTGTGCAGTTCCCAGCATGCCCTTGTGCTCCCCACAGCAGTAGCCAGTGTCAGCCATCTTGTGTGTCCTTATCCACTCCCTGTGATGTGAGCATGGTTCAGGGTGGTGTTGATGGGCCAGTTGTGAGGCTGAGAAATATCTGTGACTACTACTCCCATCACGCTATTGCCTCCACCCCCCTTCCCAGCATGTCCATGCTTCCTTCCTTTTGACTCTGCTTCCCTGTGGGGTGGGCTGCCTGTGCTGACAGGATGGCTGGGAGTGTTGTCCTGGCAGTTGTTTGGCTAAAAGTCCCAAGAGTGTCCCTGTGCTTCACACAACATAACCCAGGGTGGTGGTTCTTTGTGGGATCTTGAGTTAGGATGTGAGGCATTGCATTCGTCCAGGTGGGTTCTGTGGAGTTTGTGTTGAGGGGGGGTGTGAGGGGAGGTGCTTGTGACTATGGTCAGTGCTGCAAGTCCTCCTTCCCACCCAGCCAGCCAGATATCCCACCATGGAACGTGCTTCCATTGCAGGGAGTGGAAGTTGTCTCTCAGGATGTCAGTCAGTGGTGTCCTGCTGTTTGTTGGTGCACAGTTGCCAGCAGGGCCTTGTGCTCCCCACAGCAGTAGCCAGTGTCAGCCATCTTGTGAGTCCTTCTCCACTCCCTGTGATGTGAGCATGGTTCAGGGTGGTGTTGATGGGACAGTTGTGGGGGTGAGCTATGTCTGTGACTGTGACTCCCATCATGCTATTGCCTCCACCCCACTTCCCAGCATTCCCATACTTACTTGCTTTTGTGGGGAGTTCAGTGTGTGTGGGTGTGAGAGCAATGGCAAGATGGCTGACAGTGGTGTCCTGCTGGTGGTTGGTGTGCAGTTCCCAGCATGCCCTTGTGCTCCCCACGACACAGCAACAGTGTCAGACATCTTTGATGGGCCTTTCCACTCTCTGTGGGATGTGCATGCGTGAGTGTGAGCTTGCTGGGCCATGTGGTGGGGGATGTAGAGCTGTGACTACGACTCCCATCATGCTATTGCCTCCACCCCCTTCCCAGCATGCCCATCTTTCCTTCCTTTTGACTCTGCTTCCCTGTGGGGTGGGCTGCCTGTGCTGACAGGATGGCTGGGAGTGTTGTCCTGGCAGTTGTTTGGCTGAAAGTCCCAAGAGTGTCCCTGTGCTTCACACAACATAACCCAGGGTGGAGGTTCTTTGTGGGATCTTGAGTTAGGATGTGTGGCATTGCATTCTCCCAGGTGGGTTATGTGGAGTATGTGTTGAGGGTGTGTGTGAGGGGAGGTGCTTGTGACTATGGTCAGTGGTGCGAGTCCTCCTTCCCACCCAGCCAGCCAGATATCCCACCATGGAACGTGCCAGCCAGATATCCCACCATGGAACGTGCTTCCATTGCAGGGAGTGGAAGTTGTCTCTCAGGATGTCAGTCAGTGGTGTCCTGCTGTTGGTTGTTGCACAGTTGCCAGCAGGGCCTTGTGCTCCCCACAGCAGTAGCCAGTGTCAGCCATCTTGTGAGTCCTTTTCCACTCCCTGTGATGTGCGCATGGTTCATGGTGGTGTTGATGGGACAGTTGTGGGGGGGCAATATGTGTGACTACGAGTCCCATGATGCTATTGGCTACACTGACTTGCCCAGCATACACAGAATTCCTTTCTTTCAGTGGTCTTCACTGTGTGTTGGTGTTGTAGTGGTGGCTACATGTCTGGATGTGTTTGTTAGTTCTATTTGTGCCACTGCCTAGCTGTAGTTGTAGTTGTGTTTGTACATGTGATGGCACGGTTAAATGTAACTTTGAGATGGCATGTGTTGTGTTTATCTGACTGACATACACATTTTGGGATGATTCTGTTCTGGTTGCTGTGTAATTGCTATGAGTGCATGGTTTGACTCTCCCCTTGACAGTGATATGTGTGTGTATTGTGGCAGAATATTGTGTACATTTGTTGTGTACTCACCAGGCTCTGGGATGTTCTCTAGTCCATATACGCTCACTGGCGGAAGGATGGCCCGCACCTTCTCCTCCCAGGGCCTGAGGTATACTGGCTTGGCAGGAGGGCCACTGCCGGTGTATTGGCTCAGGAGGTAGTCTTTCTTGAGCAGCTCCCGGACCCTCCTGCGCACGTCATACCACCTGTTCTGGATGTCGGTCTTTGTGCGCAGACATGGTGATTGTGCGTTCACCCTGTTGATGATCCTCTCCCACATCTTGGTTTTCTGGGAGATGGGGGTCTGTTGGACCAGTGTGCCAAACAGCTGTGGCTCTACCCTGAGGATCTCGTCTACCAGGACTTCCAATTCACAATCTAGGAACTTGTGATTCTTCTTGGGGGCATGGTGATGGGTGGTGATGGTGAGTGATGTGTGTGTTGGTGTGCAGGTGAGGGTGTGTGTGTTTTTGCTGGGTGTATGTGAGGTAGGTATTTGTTGGTGTGCTGATGGTGTGTGGCTTGTGTGAGGGATGAGATGTGGGTGTGTTGTTGCTGTCTGTTGGGTGCTGGCAGTAGAATGGCATTTGCAAAGGATCATGGTTGGGATTTGTGTCCTTTATATGGGTGGAGTTGTGGGTGTGTCTTTGTTCTCTGTCCCCACCCCCCCCCCAGTATTTATTGGCTTTGTAATTGCTTGTTTGGCCTTTTTTTGTGTAATTTTTCCTTTGTACTGTCTGTGCATGTTGGAAACGTTCTTGTGACCGAGTCGGACCCTGCATTTGTCTCGTACGGTGTTCTCCGTTTCGTTCACGCTGTGTTTGTGCAGTTTTCTATGCTGCGTACGCGTCGGTCGCGGTGTTTTGTGTTACTTCGGCTCGGTTTTGTATGCGTGTCGGTCGTAGGGCTTGTCCTCCGTACGACTCGGTCGTGGTTTTCGCGCCTTGCATCGTACTTTGCGGTTTGGAGTTCGCGTGTACGTTTCGGTTGGATTTGTTCCGGGTGCGTGTCGGTCGGTTCGATTCGCGTGTTTTTCCGGCCGGATTGCTGTTTTCCGTGCGGCTCGGTCGTTCGGCTTGGGTTCGGTACGTGTCGGTCAGATTTTGCACGCCTTGCATCGTACTTGGCGTGTCGGGCGCCACAGGTACGTGTCGGTCGGAATAAACTCCGGCTCCGAGTCGGTCGGTGCTTTTTCCGGCCCGAATCGGAATTGACCCCTTGGTCTTCATCCAGTGGGTGTTTCCAGTCATACTGGCATTGATCTTGATTTGGGTACTGGGCAGCTTGTAAATGAGGGAGAGAATGAAGTTTGTGTTTTTGTCATAGGAGAGGGCATTGATATAATGAGTGTAGATGAGGCTGGCTAGAGGGAATGAGTTGAAGTGGGTTGTGCTGAGGGAAGATGTTTGCAGAACTCCACAGATGAGGTTGGGGTGTCTGAGGTGTATAGTGCCAGGCTGAATCACTGGGTCTTCCCAGTCAAGAAGGAGCAGATCTATCAGCGTGCATTTCCTTGGATTCCAATGTCATGTAGGTGTTGGATGAGCATGGGGTTGGAAACTATGACAAATGCTAAGGAGAGGTCCAGGAGAATGAGGGCTGCCATGTCTCCTCTGTCCAGAGCCATGCAAGTGTCATCTATGGCAGCAATTAGGGTAGCTTCTGTGTTGTGGTTAGGGTGGAAACCAGGTGAGTGGTGTCAAGTTGTTGGTATTCATTGTGGTATTTGATGAGGAGTCTGTTGAGGATTTGCTCTAAGACTCTGGCCCGGAATGGTAGCAGGAAGATTTTTATCTGAAGATATTTGTGAATCTTGTTTGTTCTATGCAGTGTTTTGATAGTGACTCCCCAAAAGGGGTAGGGAATGTGGGGAAATAATTAAATTAAAAGCATCAGCTTTGCTACTTACCGCTCTACAATTCATTGGGCTTTATGGTGATCAACCAAAGTTGCAGATCACAAATTGTGCTTATATTTACCTGAAGCTAAACATTAGGCACAGGCAAGGAAATCAGACCTTGGCAGACCGTCTCGCCACAACAATATGAAAAGAAGGACCTGTAGACATGGGAATTCTCTTAGAATATGAGATACTACACTTGTTGAGAGATAATATTTGACAATTACTGAGTGTTAAATCCGAATATGGTGAGCTGTTTGCAACCTCCAAAGTAGATTTTTAACTGTGTACTACTTCAAGCCCGTCTACATGTAGGTGGGATGAAATCTCAGTGTGGCAGAGTGGTATTCTAGGGAGGAATACTCTTCCACTGTCCTACAATTAATCTGGCTTTTTTGGGTCAGAAAACTCTGGACACAGTTTTACAGGGTGCCTTTCAACAACGTCAAGTAAACTGCAGCTAAAGAGTGGAAGGACAGGGGCTGCAGGAACAAGAACAGCCTGGCTCCTGCCTTCCTCTCCAGCACCATGGGGGAGAAGTCAATAAAATCCCCACCAGGTCACAGCCTTTCTACACTGTGGATGTCCTCCCCTACCTTTCACATCCACACCAGCCCACAGGGTGTCTACCAATCTCAATAGTTCTGAGCAGCAGGTAGAAAATGTGATCTGAGAATGGCTCATTATTGGACTTGCAATGGTTGCTGACTGACATGTGAAAGTGGAACCAGGTATGCATGTTATTCCGCTTTCATAGGTGGAAGGGTATAGGCCAGAACTTCTTTTTTCAAATTTTAACCTCAGCTCTAGCAGTACTGTATAAAAAATACTGTAAACATCCAATCCAGATGTTCTGTATCACATATATCATACAATTCTAAAGCAGAAGTACTCTACCACAGAGATAAAATGTATTGTACCACAAATTCCAAGAGCAATTTATCATCAAAGAATTAATAGGCAAGAAATAAATGTGGTGCTGGAGTGGAATATGAAGGATTTTATGCACAACATCCGATGAAAGTGTTTCTGCAGATACTTAATGTAGCTGCAGTGCAATATGCAATGATTGCCCAACACTTAAATTGTATATTATGTATGCAACCATGTTGGGTCCCATGAAAATAAAAGGTCAAGGGTTATTCATTGGTAACCCATTAAATGCAAGTTATTGTGAATTATTAATCGTTGAGCATGTTAGGCATATTATTCCCTCCATGTCAATCACCAGTTATATTTTTCTGATGTAAGACACCACAATCAGTCATATGTGCAAAAACTGGATTTGCATAATATTTAATTAACACAGCAATGAACACAGCAATAGAATATCTAGCTCTGATTCATCCACATGTCTGTGCCATGTTGTGCCACTTTGTAATTTGTCAAAATACTAAAGTGATCCTGATATGCACCTTTTGGTACAGCCCACAGCCACCACTTCTGGCAGTTGTTCCAGAGTTTCCTGGAACTTGCTCTTACATCAGCAATAATGCTATGCACAGCATCCTTTGCTTCCTAAGTAGGAGTGTGCAGTGCTATAGCAGTGACAACACATAATCTGGGTATGTATTTCAAACAAGCCTCAGAGGTGAAATAATCCCCAGATGTCAATTCTGGTGTTTTTTTTTTCTATTCTAGAATTTGATTTCCTGCATCTATTATGTAAAACAATTTCTAAGTATGAGAAATAAATGTCAAAACATGACTAGATAGACTACTTGCTGGCCAATTTAAGAACTTCTTTTTATTTGGCTCGGACATTAAATCAGAGCCATAATTGACCCGTTAGCTTCTGCACCCACCACAGTGTACTGCAGGGGGGGTTAAAATTGGATGTGGGCATTAGCTGTGCAACTACCTCTCACCAAAACAAGTAGGATACCATCACTTCAGAGTGAAGCTATCTCACAAAACATTTGATGCATGAATAATGTAAAGGAATATTTGTGCACAACTGCCAAGTGGCAGCACGTCACGTGTAACATTCAGCCTGTCCCGACTTTTCATCCAAAAGCGCTGTGCAAAGATCCCATGATCTAATCTCATGCCTGAAAATTCAAACTATGAGTATCATAATATAGAAGGACACAGTGTTGTTTTATAATGAGCTAGGGCTACTTGGACGTTTTCATGTGGCAAGGAATGAGGGAGTGTGTGTGTGTGTGTGTGTGTGTGTGTGTGCGTGCACATGCACACACACACTGTTGCAGGGATTCTGCACAATCACAGAACTCTGCTCAGGATTATAGGACCATGGTGTTTTGGGACTGAGTCATCCTACCATCTTAGTACCCACAAACCCAGGACCAACTATTTACAGTATCTCAATTGGTCTCCTACTCACTCACAGAGAAACAAATGATTAGACACCCCAGAGCACAACACTCCCAGATCTCTCAGGAATTGCAGTAACAAGACACACCCTTTTGCTCACACTCTTGTACCTGTCCACAATCAGATCTGACAGAGACACAAAACAGTTTAAAATATTTATTTTAACTAACATGACATAACATGCAGTATACGTGCCACAACAAGCAAGAAAATGTATAGTACAAATACAGTCAGCATAGCAGCGAGTCGATAAATCATGACAGGAGATGTCATCATTAACAGACAACCTCCCTCCTCTTGCTAGGAAGCAGTATTATTATATATTAGAAGATTGCTGGGCTTTGTCACCAGACCCCATACCTCAGCCTATCGATGGTAGATCTACATCATAGGTGCTGTCCCGCTCTTCTCCCTGGAAAGGTCCCTCTCCAAGTTTGGGCTACCTATTTGTATATTCTAATAAGACCAAAGTACGTTGTCCAAACAACAGCTGCATCTGTATGTTTTGTCTAAGGGCTAAGGCCTGGGCAGAAGAAAAAAAACAAGGGGCATTGTTGTTCAACCTTGCTCACAATGTTCAGTCAAAATCCCAGGAACTTGCAGAGAGTGAACACAACAATGAGTTCTCACGTGAAAACAGCCATAGAAATGATTGCAAAAATAAAGTTGTGTAGTAACGTGTGCAAAGCAGCAGGCAAACTGCAGCGTGCTCATGCTAACTTAGAGAAAACGACAATGTTCCCATGGGCCATGTGACAACACACGCAATATGTCTCTATAAAGCATGGCTGGAAATAATCCTAAAATTTGGTGAAATATGAAATCTCAGAGTGGCATCAGGTGTAGTTGGGCCCTGCACTTCAAAACCCGTAGTATTAATCTGTATAGCTACTCTCTGAGAGTATAGGGTCCTGAAAAAGCTACAGGATCAAACACAGTTTTTAAAGATCACTTATTTGTATTTTATTTTACTGATTGGTGCAAATCAGAAACAGTGTGATTGGTCTCCCTTTGATTAGATGTAAACAAAAGATAAAAACGTGGATGGCTGTTCACAAATTGCATTTTGTAATATGTTTAGTAGTACTTCAATAGTACTACTGGTGAAGTGCAAAATGGAATTTATAAACCTACATGCAGATTCTACAACTCTGCCTCTCCTATCTCTTTCTATGAGAAAATATCTGCTAAAAATGCAGAGTTCCTACACACATTAGTATTTATTTTAGTAGTAAATGTGGGTAGGACAGAGGGGAGTGGGTGGAATGTGAGGAATACTTACCAATAGAGGGGAAAGATTAAGGGAGGAGTAATCAGGGATTTAGGGAGGATTATGGAGGGGTTTAGAGAGGGACATGCACTTGCCCACAAAGGAGTAAGCCCATTGCTAATCTCCAACTGCAGTTAGATAGTCACTACTGCCAAAAAGGACCCAAAACAATTGATTGTGTACTCCAGTTTGGAGCAATTGCAAGTCGAGCACCGCATGGTCAAACATAGGTACTAACATATCTCAAATAGAAAACAATGGAAAATAATGGAGATAGAGTCTTAAAATATAACCGCATAGGAAATAATGTTAAACTAAATTAAAACACTAAACTATTTCCAAATGTATATAAAATAATTTAATGTTAAAGAATCTGAAAATAAACATGTGTATTACTTTATTGTAAATCTATTTAATAAACATTTTGAATTAAAATAATAATAAAAGATTCATTTTGATTAACATATACTTAAATTAATTTACTGTATTTATTATATTCAAAAGAGCTAAGGGCATGATTCAGAGTATGGTGGATGGGTTACTCCATCACAAACTTGACATACGATGGAGTCATCTGGTCTGCCAAACTGTAAATCAGGCCCTACATTGTTAATTAAAAAAAATATATTAATGGTGTACCTGTTGTATATTGTTCTATGTGTAAAATAAATAGGTAAAATTAATCTACAGTCATATCTAACATAAAAAAAAAGTTTTACTGTTTTTAATTTTTAATCATTTATTTTCACTTTTTCCTTTACTTTGTTATAAGGAGATCTCTCCCACTGGAGAGGACATTACCCTGAGAAAATGTATAGAGAACATTTTTGGTCCAGGTTAGTAAAAATGTCTGAACTAGTTTATGTCCTGCTTGATCTTCTTAAAAAGCTCATGGTCAGCAGATTAGTTGATGTACAGCCATTAGTAGTCCTGAAAGACTTGTCTTGATATTCTCAGGGAGACTAGGAAACATTGAACTGAATTGACATTTTCTAAAATATGATAGTAAAGTTTCTCCACACACCACTCAACCTCAAGCTTGCCAAGTACTTTTTTATTTAAGTCGTGGTTGTTGGTATGTGATTTATTGGTAGGGTAAATGGGTACCTAACACTAGTAATAAGGCCGCAATCACAATATAAGGCCCAGTCCAGGTCTCAATAAATTATTCCAATGAACAACTCTTGGTAGCTGGCTGTGAGCAGGCAGGCTTAATTTAGGAGACAGGTGTGTAAACCATTTAAAAACATCAATACACTAAATAAGTTCAGTACAACACACAATAAAAATCCAACATCAACTTATAGAAATAGGAAATATTTTTAAGATTAGAATGACACCAAAATGACAAATATCCAATGTAGGGAACCAGAGAAATGAATTTTTAAATGTTAAACACTTTATAGTGCCTAAAAACGAAAAGCCACAACTTGGGACATCTGGTTGCGACTGAAATTTGGAGGCCAACCACGATGAAGTGCAGGTCGGATACACTGAGCAGTAGGGCTTTTTCTCCCGACATTGAGCGAGGCACTTCATCACACCAGGTTTCAGGTTGATGACGGTGGCTTGGTTCAGCAGGAGGCTGCAATGAAATCCTGAAAGTCTTGGGCTCTGGAGCTTTCAGAGGGATGAAGC
This sequence comes from Calotriton arnoldi, assembly GCA_963921515.1. Classification (NCBI taxonomy): domain Eukaryota; kingdom Metazoa; phylum Chordata; class Amphibia; order Caudata; family Salamandridae; genus Calotriton; species Calotriton arnoldi. The sequence continues at coordinate 631 of CAWUFW010034537.1, read as the reverse complement.
TGAAATCCAGGCTGGGTCAGGTTTGACATCTGTGGATTGACTCTCAGCGGCGAGTTGGTCAACTTATGGAGCTTTTTACCAAAAATTCTCCACATGATCCCAAACTTCTTGATCTTCTTCAAGACATTCTTTTTGGGGTTCCAAAATGTCCACAGCACCAATCTGAGGTTCCAGAAGCTTTGAGGTGCTCCTTGGGAAATTGGGCCTACGTCTTCTGCAATGCACCTGGCCAAACCCTTAAAAGACCCCTGGAGACTATCCAGCTGGTTTCTTCTTGGTCGAGATGATCCAGGTGGAGCTCTTTTAAACTGTTGCTTTCAGGGAGTCTGCTACTTCAACTTTCACAGCAAGGCAATGTCCTTTTTGGGCTCAAGACCAAAGTGTGCAGCAGGTGCTGTCCTTATAAGTGCAGTCCTCTCTTGTGTAGTCCAAGGGTTCAGCAGTAAAGTCCTGATGAAGCAAGGACTCGGTCACGAGACTTGCTCGGAAGCAATCCTCTCGATTTAACTTACTAGCGAATTACTAACGACATGTCTCGTAATTAATAATATGCATTTTTCACTATATGAGGGAAAAGAATGAAGCTTGCCTATGTTTACTAACTGCAAATAACACATACATAGGACTAGAA
>CAWUFW010034536.1:0-10974 GCA_963921515.1 Calotriton arnoldi | reverse complement strand
TTCTGTTGCAGGTGCAAGGACATATGCCTCGCTAGAATTAAAAGTATTTCTTTGTACAATAAAGTATACATTTTTATGATGCTACATGATGAAATGTTGTTTTTATGCCCCTGAAGGAAGAAGAGGTCAATGAACTCGAAAGCAGGAACCCAGGAGCAGATCTAGTGGAATACTCAAATCTAAGAGTGTTCTTCATACATATTGCTGCCATGTCAATGCATTTCTGTTGAGGACCAAGTCTTTCTCACCAAGCAATTGATGATGTGAACTTGTAAATTTCAAGTGGTTAGCACCTTGACAGTTATGGAAAGAACTGCTAATAGATTCATGTTTAAAAGAAATACTGCAACACAACTAGCAGCAGAAACAAATACTTCAAAGGATCAAATCCTCCTTATTATAGATACTATCCAACTGAAGAATTCCATACCATATAAATTTCCCATTAGTCTCCAGAGGCAACAATTGTACAGGAACATTGGTAGCTCTTTGTTGAAAGGTGGTTTATTAGTAGGTGCAGGTAGGTACCCACAGCTAGTAATAGCACCGTAATCCAAATAACAGTACAGTCAAGTTTTGATAAATTAATCCTTGCTCAACCCTTGGTAGCTTGGCAGACGAGCAGTCAGGCTTAACTTAGGAGACAGGTATATAAACCAATTAATATCACCAAAACAGTAAAGAAGTAAAAGACACAACACAATAAAAACTCAACACCACTTTATACAGATAAAGAATACTTTTATCTTTATAATGAAACCAGAACGACAAAAATCCAATGTAGGTAAACCAGAGATATGACTTTTTAATATTTAAATAATAAAAGATGTGCTTTCCTAGCGCCTAAATGTTTAAAGCGCCAACAGTGGCTATCTGGTCACGCTGGACTGAGACAAAGTCAAAGTTTCAGGCTGACCGCGATGGAGCATGGGTCGAATACGATGAGTGGTTGGCCCGGCCAAGTTTTTACCTTCAGACTTAGTGACTTTTTGGGAGCTTTTTCTCTTGACGTCGAGCGATCGGGTCCTGAGATCCGGATTTTGATTCGACAACACCGGCCTGCTGCAGCCTCAGTGAGTCCTGGTGGTCTTTTCTTTGTTGTTGATGGTGAGGAGTCTCCGGAGCCTTCAACGAGTCCAAACCTGCGCGGTCAGGCCAAGGTTGCAGATTCAACGCCGCTGGCTTGACTATTGGCCTCGATGCCGGTCTTCTTTCTAGAGCTTTTCCAGAAAAGTTGGCAAAAAGTTCCCAAACTTTCAGATTTTCTTCTAAAAGGTTCCTTAAGGGTCAGAAGCTCTGGTATGCCTCTTGGGGGTCTGGGACTCCAACTCTCACAATGTACCTGGTCAGTCCAGAAGTTCCAGGTGAAGCTGGTCAGCTGGAGTTGTCCTCTAAAAGGATGTTGCAGGTGGCTTCTTCCAGCATTTTTCTACCTGTTGCTGCTCAGGGAGTCCACTCCTTATCCTTCGAGACAGACAAAGTCCTTCTTGTGTGGAGCATTTAAAGTGCAGCAGGTGCAGTCCTTCTGAGTGCTGCCCCCTGTTGTGCAGTCCCAGGGTTCAGTAGGGCAGTCCCTTCTTCTTCAGATATTTCAAGCAGGGATCTGAGGTGCTTTGCAGCTCTCCCATATTTATTCCTCATTCTGGGCCGGCAAGAGGGGGGACACCCCAACCAATGGGGTTCAAGTTGCCACCCTCTGCCATGACAACTTCCTAAGAACTGTGGCAAATGTTTCTCCCAGAATGCACATCTCTTTCAAAATTGGAATGGAGAAAACTTCTCCTTGCAGTTTAGGTCTGGCTAACCCAACCATTGGCGTGGCTATCTTTTCTCTGCACTCCCTTCCAGCCTCTCTCCTAATCTAGTCAGGGGGCTTCCATTTGACTTGGGATCAGAAAGTGGGGGCTGGCCTGGGTCCTGTGACATCTGAGCTTCTACCTTTGAAGACCAGTTTATCTCCCCATCCCCCTTCCTGTCCCTGGTTTCTCCCGGAAGCTAACCTCCTCCCCCAAGTGGCTTCCCCAGGCCTCTTCGCACCTGATCAGGGAGCAACTTGGCTCAGACTGTCAGAGGCTAGCCAACCAGAAGAGAGCGCTACAGGGCTGTTTTAGGTAACCTATCACATAAAGAGCCCACAGGTCCAATAAGTAAGTCAAAAGGGTGTGTGGATAGAACCAACCATGCTGGGGAGGGGATCCCTTTTAAGGATGGTTCCCCTCACACACCAAAGGTGTCATGCTTCATCATAGGGTGCCTCCTCACGTCAAGAGCCTAGTCGTGACGCGGGCTATAACCTCGCTGCGAGGAGAGGAGCTCAGGGATGTTTATTGAGAGAGGGGTTATCCTAAAACCCTATATGAGCGTGGTGTGTTGTATGGGGAGTGCAGTGCTGGGGTGAGTAGTGGTTAAACCTGACTACAAGGTTAGCCAGAAAACATTTATTATGCTACCTTGTGACAGGATTAAAAAACAAATAGCTTGTAATGTAACTGCACAACATTAGAGACATCTGCATTTAGAAATGATCAACATGTTTCGGCCTTCAAACCTATAAAAGTGTTGCGGCCTTCATCAGTATCATATGTAAGCTACTGCAATAGGTGAATGAACACAACAGTGAAAACGTGTAAGGAAACGGCGGTGTGTAATACTGAACCAGTGATCCTGTAGTTCAGCAGATTCACCGGTGGAACCTACAACAGTCAGGGAATTTACAGCATCTGTCCTGGGCTATGAGCCAAAGGTACATACACCAAACCAACCGCTCAACATGAGCGTTGATGCCCAATACGTATGTCCGTCAGACAGGGGCCCCCTTCCTTACACATTTTCACTGTTGTTTAATTTTAATTGACTTTGGTGTTTTACTTTACCCTAGCATGAATGTACAATGCCCTGCATATGCCTTGTTTCTCTTGAAGGTTTCTCTCTTGTAATCTTGCAGTCTTACAGTGGGAGCTGTCACAGAGTGGAACAGCCTTGCCAACAACCGACCGTGTGGGATGTGCATTTGAAAGCATGACAGAGAGAGAGGTGTGGAATGTACTTTTTGGTCTCGAAGTGCAGTGTGTATGAGCAGTGGTGCACAAACATGCACTGTGTAGTACATTGAGAGATGAAGTATGTGATGCTATAGGCAGTGGTGCACAAATGTGCATTGTGTTGTATATTGGGAAGTATCATGAAGTTCTTTCTATTGGCTTTGACATGGCCTCATGTCATCCTGAATTCTGACTCTGCCTTGCTTGAGCTTTTCTGCGTGCACAGACAGGCCCCCAGAGTGTTTGCAAGTTGCTGGAGTTAATCACGTTCAAGGCTGTTTTGTTTTGGAGAAGAGGTTGTTGAATGTACCCTGGAAGGCTTTCGTAAGCTTCGTTAAGATAAAGGCTGGAACATGAGAGAATGTAGAGGGAACGTGGGAACTCCTTTTGCCATGGAATGATTGCATGGGAAACTGGTCAGTTCCAGTAAGTTTCCTTGGCGCAGAGGGAAAGACTATCGAACCTTCTAGTGTGTTTTGAGACTATAAACCTGGAGGGTTGTTGACAGCCAGCTTGGGAGTTCACTTGTGGACTAGACGTACTGTCACAAGAATCTGGATTTGAGTCCTGATCGCGAGTCCACTTGCCTGGCTGTTATGGGCTCCTCCAGCATGAGTTGGCAAGGATGTCGAGTGAACGATCAGGTGAGGTGATTTATTTCTGACTAGTGCCATTGTGACGCGTGGTTCCAGTGGCTGTGGTCATTTGAGGTGTTTTCTTTGTGATGTGTAAGTGAGTCAGAGTGCACATCCAAAGTAATCATTTGATGTATTTAGTGTATATATATCTTTCCTATTTCTTGCAGTGACGTCCAGTATTATTTGCTGCTTGTTTATTCATTATTATTATTCATGCATTTAACTGCTGCATTTACCAAGTATAGTTATTATTGCTTGCATATAAATATATATATATATCTCTATGTACATTTTAATGTTATTCTTTTAGCATCTGGGAAAGTCTTTCTGTTAGAGAGCATAGCATATATACAAAACCCCAAGCCTTATCTCTAAAACAAGAGTCTTTGCATTTTGTAAAGTGAAACCCCTTTCTAGGTGTTGTGTTTTATGTCTCCCTGCCTCGTCGTGTTTGAGCCACCATGTTGGAGTGGTATTTTGTGGAACTCTGTATTATCTTGAGGGTGAAGCAAGACATAAGCCCAGATTAATTTACTCAATTCCTTTTCCTAATTCCCTTCCCGCATTAATTGCAGCTTATACATTTCCCATGATCACTCTATTGAATCTCTCCATGCATCCATTCCCTTCAGAATGATACACAGCTTTGTGCACGTCTTGAAGTCCATTTCTGGAAAGGACATTTTTTAACTTATCAGCCTTAAATTTTGGTCCGTTATCACTCAATAACGTATTAGGGATACCTTCCCTGAGAATGTCCCTCCAAAAACAAAACGATTATATTGGCATCCACTTTGGAATGGACCCCAACTTCTGGCCATTTTGAATACAAATCCATAAGTACAGTAATATAGTTTGGCACCACTTCCCTATCCAGGATGGGACCCACAATATCAACTGCTAAAGCCCGCCACGGACCGTCCAGTATATCTTTTAACCCTAACAGAGTTCTCAACATTTTCTGTGTCTTGTCAGCATTCATGCAGCTACTATATTCTTGTACACATCTTTCCATCTCTGAATCTACACCAGTCCACCAATGTGAATTCTTAACTCTTTTCTTTGACTTGACTATTCCTAAATGCCCTTCATGCATTATTTCCAGTATTCGTCCCCTTAACTGACGAGGAGGTACTACTCTATGCTCATCCTCGAGCTCCCAAATGTCTTCTCTTCTTCATTTAGATTACTTTATTGGGCCACTCTTCTTAATCTCCACTATGTCTTCGTCTTCTCTTCGTAACTTTTTCATCCACTCACTTTCCAAAATGGCCTTAGCTTCTTCACCAATCACTGTCAAACTATTATTCATCCCATTCATGTAACAGAACTTGACTCTGCACAGGAGACCTACTCAAAACATCTGCTACTTTTCTGGCCAGGAATGTACTCCACTTTGTAAGTGTAATCTAGTAACTTAAGCGCCATTTTTGCCAAGAGGAGGGTAGCATTTGCAGACCCTTCAGTAGTCGACACCTTCACTAAAGGTTTGTGGTCTGTATGCACACAAATTCAGATCCCCACAAATACTGTCTGAACTTCCCATTACCTATACATAAGCCAACATTTCCTTTTCAATCGCAGAGTATTTGTTCTCCATAGGTGATAAGGAATGGGAAGCAAATGATACTGAATCCTAAACCTGCTTCCCAGCCTTTCTCAACACTTGGCTTAAAACTGCCCCTAAACCTTTACCACTCACATCAGGGGTGAGAATGGTAAGTGCCTTTCAAGTCAAAACCTTGAATGGGTAGGGCTGTACAAATGTCATTCTTAATGCTCTGAAACTCCATACTTAATTCTTCTTTCCATTCAAAAGCTTTTCAGTCCTTGGAGTAATTAGGCCTTAGCTCCAAACGTTTTTTCTGCAAAATTATTTACAAATTTGGAATACAATTCTGATAGTACTAAAAAGGACCTAACATCATCTCTGCATGTTGGTGCATGCACATTTCTGATAGCATCTCTAATTTCTTATTTTGGAAAAATTCCTCCTTCACTGACAACATGTCCTAAGTAAGTTACAGAGGTTCATTCCAAACTTGCACTTGTTCTATTCAGCTGTTAGTCCATTCTTCCGCAAAATCCCCCAAATCTCCCTCAACTTACCATCATGCTCTTCTTTACTCCTACTCCATTACCAGGATGTCATCCTGGGAGTAGATCATACTTCTTTGGTCTTTGAACAGTTTATGCATTAACCTCTGTAAGAATGCACCAAGCAGCATGCACCGGAACCTATAACAACCTAAGAGTGTGATAAATGCTGTACATTTCATACTGGCATGATGAAGAGCAATTTGATGGTAAGCTGAGGATAGAGCTATGGTGGAATATCATTTTACTCTTTACTTTCAGCTAATAACCAGTTGGTCCTAGGTAGAGGAAACTTCTCAACCCCAATGTTCTTATTTAGGTCACATAGATCTACACATAACCTTCTTGACCCACTTGGCCTTCCTCGCTACTACCAATGGAGACATCCACTGTGCACAATTAATTTGTTCTATTATACCCTTTTGTTCCAGTTTACTCAGTACACATGCCACCACATCTTTTATTCTCAGGGAAATGTTTCTTACTTTATGACCCACTGGTGTAGCACCATCCTTGAATACAATTTAAGTACGACCTCCCCGAGTTTCCAATGTCACCAGAAAACTTTCGAAATTATTTTTTCCATATCTCTTTACTCCAATTCTGGTGTCTCCAGTACTAATACCTGATCCTTGCTATTAGGATGAAAAACTTTGCCCAATGCCTTTCGATCTTTTCCGCGCCCAGCACTGAAGGCCCTACTTCTGACATGTATAAATTATCCCATATGGTTCATTCTCTAAACTTAAACTCTAGTACCTTGTACCCCAACATCGGAATCTTTGACCTGTAAACATCTCAGCGTGAATATCCAACTCAACCAAATCACATACCTACAAGTTTATCATTCCACACTTCCTTTTTTCCAATGGGGAATGGGGAGCCTGAGTCCTCTACAATAGAGATTTTCACTCCCCCAATCAACATTTCACGTTCGAGTTTGTTTTCTGACGCATTGTCAAAATTGTACACAGAAAAATACCCTTCATTATCGCTCACTTCACTGTTTTCTGATCGATCTGACTCAGTTTTCACCATTACATACTTCATGACTTGATTGGGTTTGTGCTTTTTCTCTTGTAAACTTTGGCAAAGAGGCTAATTACACCACAATAAGAACACTTAATTTTAATTGCAGGACACAACTTGTCCCTTGCTAAATGTTGCTTACTACTACACCAGAAGCAAGCAAGGATCTGTATCTTTGGCCCTCTACTTTCCACTTGTATATTGTTAGTTGCTTTATTCTTTTTCTTTACATTCGTGACCTTACACACCATATCCTTATCCTTATTTCCAGTTGAAGAAGTTGCTGCCATAGCACACTTTTTTGAAAGCTTTCCTTTCTTTACAATGGCTAGCACATCTTTTAAGGAAGAGCCACCACTAACCCAAAACCTTTCTTGCAAATTGCAATAATTTGTGTTCAATATTATTTGGTCTCGTATAAGTTCATCATGTAGTGTGCCAAACCCTACAAAACACAGCCAATTTTTTGAGTGCAGACACATAGACTTCAATAGGTTAATTTTGTCCTTTTTTCCTTTCAAAAAAATGTAATTGGTCAATAGCAGCCATACCACTGGTTTATAATCATTGTCTAAATCCTCTAAAGCATGTTTGAAAACATTGCCATCTGTTGTTAATCTTACTTTCTTCTCCATCTGGCTGTATACTCTAAAACCTTCTGGTCCTAGATTATGAAGTACTATTTTCTTCCTTGAAGCAGAAAATTCTTCTGACCCTTCCTCTTCTAATGCTGACATATAGTTCATAAAGCTCTCCTTTTACTCCAGCCATTTTATTTGGGGTTCCACCTGGTTAGTGGTAAAAATAGCAAGGGTGGGATAAGAGAGAAAAGTTGGGCACACATATCTAAGTTGTAAAGTTACTGACCTGTAAAATCAACTGAGTGTGCACTATAGACAATATCTAAAGCAGTTGCTTCTCACCAACTGAACAATTATCCTCAGCATACAGTACACCAATGACAACTATCACAATAACAATATAAGATATTGTAAATAAATAATACAGTGCTTGCTGAACAGCTGACTACTGTAGTTCGCTATAAACACCAAGGTGTGTGCATCACCATAGAATCTTGTAGGGAAATAAAATAAAGTACAAGGTGTGCACCAAAAAAATGAAATAACACACTCTAAGGTGTGTGCTCCTCACTGCAAAACTATTGTGCACAAGGTGGCTTAATTAAGGTGTGTGCGCATTACTGTTTACTGTCGATGTGCACAATTCAGTTAGTTGGCTGCCTTCGCTACTTGCCTGCTGAAACCTAATATACACTAGAGTGCCACTTGATTTATTCCGAGTTGTGGCCATTACCACAAATACTGGAGTGTGCGATGTGTGATTTATGTCTATAAATGCTGCCTTCAACACAATTACGCCAATGATACTGGAAACCACTAGAACATCACTTGAATTGTTCGAGGTGTGTGCACTACCACAATACTGGAGTGCAAAGCATATAACACAACGCCCAGATGCTCCACAATGCACAGTGCCACACCAAAATTGCTGCGGCAGGTTAACAGTCTAGTTCAGGCAGATGACACTCCCACTGACCCAACGTGTTCACAATGAATATGGCACATTACAACGCGATGTAATACATCGCGTGCCATTACTAACGCGGTCGTTACAACGACCGTGTTGTTAGTACGCGATGTATTACATCGCAAGTCTTTACAACGACTTCCACTAGGGGCGCGCTGGACTTAGGAATAGTATTATTTACTATTCCTACTCCAATTTGTGCAACAGTAGGGAAGGTGTTGGGAATTTATTTTCAATACCTCAGCGCCCCTAGTGGAATTCGTTGTAAAGACTTGCGATATCATTACATCACGTACTAACAATGCAGTCGCTGTAACGAACCACGTTGCAAAGGTATCGCGGAGTAAGTGACCGCATTGTAAAGGTCGTTTCCATTCACAGTACCAGCATGCCTTTGACGTGAGAAGGATCAGACCACTGGTTGATGAGCTCGTTAGTCCAGCTCGTGAATAAGCTCGAGCGCACCCTCGCGCGTAATCTCTCTGAATTTATGCAACCAAACAAATGATTATATTACCACAGCTGACCCGCGCCACCTGCTCTTCTGGTGCATCCAACCAGCACATTGACCATGCCAGGACACAAGCACAATCAGCAGAGTACCTGTCTGCACAAGTTCCTCCTGTGTTGCTAAGTCTCAACTTCCAGAAGAGTTCAGCAGTAGCACCATGCATAACTCGTTGCCAATACTGTAGTGTCCCTTCACCAATGACAGGAGTCCAGTAGTAAGTTCCTGATGTTTATTGCAGGAGCGCACAGAGTAATGTCTGCTCCTCACCATGTATTTCTCCATCTGTCGTTACCCCACAATTCTAGGACCCCACAACCATAGTAACAGTTCCAATGGTACCAATGCTGTATCAGGCTAATCCTGATAACACAGTAAGCTTATCAAGAATTCACAGTGGGTTTAAAGCCCGCCCATTGCTTAACATAGGTTGGCTTAATCATCACTCTCATATGCTTATGTCTTATTTGATGGCATGACTTGCTCATCTTGCATTTGTCAAATCCCTGGAGCATACTTGTGTACTTCCACTGATCAGTTTAGGGGAACTCCTTTTTTTTTAGCATTTTTGCTTAAGCACTCATGGGCCTGATATGTGTTTTCCAGTTGTCTCCCTCATGTGCGTCTCTACCCCATGCTGCATGTTGTTCTCTCTCATCTGTGTGCTTCCCTGGCACTTCGTGGGGCTCTTCTTGCTTGTGCGCTTCTTTCCTTCCCTCCCTGTGATTCTCACATAAAAGAAGCAATTTTTATATCTATACATCAGACTCCTATAATCCTCTAAAGCAGCAGTTCTTACCTTGAGGCCCACAGATGTCTACTCAGGGGTTTGCAGCTGTTTAGAAAATTAAATATTAGGGGATTAATAAAGTAGTGTACGTATAAGAAGCAAAATGTAAATTTGAAAATGCTTTATAAAGTGGAAGGAATTTGAACTTAGAGGCTAAGATTTAAGATGGCATCTTTAGCTTGAGCTACAACAAACAGTAGTATGGGCGATTGGTCGTTCTCAATTAAAGCATTAGTGTGTGCGGGCAAAAGAGAAGATGCATTAGGAGTAAAACTGACAAACCGATATGTTAGGGTCCAGTATATCACTTTTAGTTTTAGAAATAAAGCTACATTTTGAAAGACACCAACATTCCCATTAAAATTAAAGTTTCAATGTTTGTATATTTATTGTTTGTGAATGAGAGAACAGATTCCAATATGTTTGTTTTTGTACGATGTGTAATTGTTTTTATACTTAACTGCTTAGACTGGGGTCTCCTGCCAATTTGATTCACTGGGGGTTCACAGAAGGCAAAAGGTTAAGAACCGCTGTTCTAAGCTAACCTGATGATATCAGCCTGCTTCTTCTACTTGTTGCTTACCTTCACAAATGTATATATAACTTAGATGTATAGTTACAATGGTCCTCTTATTGGAAGGTTTGATGTTATTCCCCACACTATAGCTTACGCTGAACACGTCTGAATAACTAGTGGCATAGGCTATTTGGCATGCGTGCTGGGCACCAGACATGGCTTTGTGCCCTGAACCTATTGAGGCAAAGTACATGAGCATATATTAATCAACGAGTTGTGAACAAGTATATATGAGATTTCTTACATTTCTGAGCATGTCAAGATCTGAATCTCTTTTGAATACAAAGTCTTGTTGAACAGATTTTTATTTTGTCATAAAAACTAGGAGACAAGGTTATATTTTGAATGGTGATAGGAACAACTGGGTGAGAAAACATGGGGGGCGTGGAAAGTTAAATATGGTGAAACAAATGAGCATTGATGAGTAGGAGTAGGTAAATCGAATTACGGGAATACGGAAGGATGGAGAATGGAAACCAATAAAGATACTGAGGAATTCACTGGAACAGAAAGGAAGGGATGGGTAAAAGAATGATTGGACCTCATTTTAAAGCTTTATGAAAAATCATCCACTAACTGTATACAGTTGGAAGATTCTCAATTACAATATAACGTCTCTAATTTCCGAAACATGTTTAGGTAGGCATCACATAAGAATGTAATTTGCATAGGAGGAGTCAGTTTCAGCTTTTATTTGCATTCGATCAATTTGATATTATTATACAAAATTAAAAGAACAACTAATT
>CAWUFW010034535.1:0-10974 GCA_963921515.1 Calotriton arnoldi | reverse complement strand
GGATAGCTTGACTCCAGTGGCATGGAGAGCACGGGACCCACGTCTGGGCATACCCGTCCCACTCGGGGTGACAAATGCAAAAACAACAATTGATGGACAGAATGCAGAACAATGTCATACATTCACCCCAGTACAGAGATCTGGGCCTAAATCCATCATTTTTTTGTTCACCATGCCATTCCAGATTGGACCCAGCCATATACAAATCAGTTTTGACCCTGTGCCCAATGGGAACAGTCCAGCCCGAACTGCCAGGCCAGGTCCTCCCTGGACTGGAAACAAGCATCCTAGGACCGGTTTCGGGCTTTCAGCCCTCATCAGCCAGGATAGCTTGACTCCAGTGGCATGGAGAGCACGGGACCCACGTCTGGGCATACCCGTCCCACTCGGGGTGACAAATGCAAAAACAACAATTGATAGACAGAATGCAGAACAATGTCATACATTCACCCCAGTACAGAGATCTGGGCCTAAATCCATCATTTTTTTGTTCACCATGCCATTCCAGTTTGGACCCAGCCATATGCAAATCAGTCTTGACCCTGCGCCCAATGGGAACAGTCCAGCCCGAACTGCCAGGCCAGGTCCTCCCTGGACTGGAAACAAGCATCCTAGGACCGGTTTCGGGCTTTCAGCCCTCATCAGCCAGGATAGCTTGACTCCAGTGGCATGGAGAGCACGGGACCCAGGTCTGGGCATACCCGTCCCACTCGGGTTGACAAATGCAAAAACAACAATTGATGGACAGAATGCAGAACAGTGTCAAACATTCACCCCAGTACAGAGATCTGGGCCTAAATCCATCATTTTTTTGCTCACCATGCCATTCCAGTTTGGACCCAGCCCTATGCAAATCAGTCTTGACCCTGCGCCCAATGGGAACAGTCCAGCCCGAACTGCCAGGCCAGGTCCTTTGTGGACTGGAAACAAGCATCCTAGGACCGGTTTCGGGCTTTTAGCCCTCATCAGCCAGGATAGCTTGACTCCAGTGGCATGGAGAGCACGGGACCCACGTCTGGGCATACCCGTCCCACTCGGGGTGACAAATGCAAAAACAACAATTGATGGACAGAATGCAAAACAATGTCATACATTCACCCCAGTACAGAGATCTGGCCCTAAATCCATCATTTTTTTGCTCACCATGCCATTCCAGTTTGGACCCAGCCATATGCAAATAAGTCTTGACCCTGCGCCCAATGGGAACAGTCCAGCCCGAACTGCCAGGCCAGGTCCTCTCTGGACTGGAAACAAGCATCCTAGGACCGGTTTCGGGCTTTCAGCCCTCATCAGCCAGGATAGCTTGACTCCAGTGGCATGGAGAGCACGGGACCCACGTCTGGGCATACCCGTCCCACTCGGGGTGACAAATGCAAAACAACAATTGATGGACAGAATGCAGAACAATGTCATACATTCACCGCAGTACAGAGATCTGGGCCTAAATCCATCATTTTTTGCTCGCCATGCCATTCCAGTTTGGACCCAGCCATATGCAAATCAGTCTTGACCCTGCGCCCAATGGGAACAGTCCAGCCCGAACTGCCAGGCCAGGTCCTCCCTGGACTGGAAACAAGCATCCTAGGACCGGTTTCGGGCTTTCACCCGGTCCCAGGATGCTTGTTTCCGGTCCAGGGAAGACATGGCTTGGCAGTTCGGGCTGGACTGTTCCCATGAGGCACAGGGTCAGACTGATTTGCATATGGCCATGTCTGAACTGGGGTGGTGGAGTGAGCTAAAGAATGATGATGGATTAAACCCAGATCAGTTGACTGGGGGTGAGTGTTTGATTTGCTCTAACGCTCCGTCCATCATCCCCTTTGGTATCGCTTTGTTCGCCCTAAGTTGGCAGGGTATGCCCAGACGTGGGTCCCTTGCTCACTTTGCCACTGGATTCAAGATAGCCTGGCTGATGAGGGTTATGAACCCGAAACCGGTCCCAGGATGCTTGTTTCCGGTCCAGGGAAGACATGGCTTGGCAGTTCGGGCTGGACTGTTCCCATGAGGCACAGGGTCAGACTGATTTGCATATGGCCATGTCTGAACTGGGGTGGTGGAGTGAGCTAAAGAATGATGATGGATTAAACCCAGATCAGTTGACTGGGGGTGAGTGTTTGATTTGCTCTAACGCTCCTTCCATCATCCCCCTTTGGTATCGCTTTGTTCGCCCTAAGTTGGCAGGGTATGCCCAGACGTGGGTCCCTTGCTCACTTTGCCACTGGATTCAAGATAGCCTGGCTGATGAGAGTTATGAACCCGAAACCGGTCCCAGGATGCTTGTTTCCGGTCCAGGGAAGACATGGCTTGGCAGTTCGGGCTGGACTGTTCCCATGAGGCACAGGGTCAGACTGATTTGCATATGGCCATGTCTGAACTGGGGTGGTGGAGTGAGCTAAAGAATGATGATGGATTAAACCCAGATCAGTTGACTGGGGGTGAGTGTTTGATTTGCTCTAACGCTCCGTCCATCATCCCCTTTGGTATCGCTTTGTTCGCCCTAAGTTGGCAGGGTATTGCCAGGCGTGGGTCCCTTGCTCACTTTGCCACTGGATTCAAGATAGCCTGGCTGATGAGGGTTATGAACCCGAAACCGGTCCCAGGATGCTTGTTTCCGGTCCAGGGAAGACATGGCTTGGCAGTTCGGGCTGGACTGTTCCCATGAGGCACAGGGTCAGACTGATTTGCATATGGCCATGTCTGAACTGGGGTGGTGGAGTGAGCTAAAGAATGATGATGGATTAAACCCAGATCAGTTGACTGGGGGTGAGTGTTTGATTTTCTCTAACGCTCCTTCCATCATCCCCTTTGGTATCGCTTTGTTCGCCCTAAGTTGGCAGGGTATGCCCAGGCGTGGGTCCCTTGCTCACTTTGCCACTGGATTCAAGATAGCCTGGCTGATGAGAGTTATGAACCCGAAACCGGTCCCAGGATGCTTGTTTCCGGTCCAGGGAAGACATGGCTTGGCAGTTCGGGCTGGACTGTTCCCATGAGGCACAGGGTCAGACTGATTTGCATATGGCCATGTCTGAACTGGGGTGGTGGAGTGAGCTAAAGAATGATGATGGATTAAACCCAGATCAGTTGACTGGGGGTGAGTGTTTGATTTGCTCTAACGCTCCGTCCATCATCCTCCTTTGGTATCGCTTTGTTTGCCCTAAGTTGGCAGGGTATGCCCAGACGTGGGTCCCTTGCTCACTTTGCCACTGGATTCAAGATAGCCTGGCTGATGAGGGTTATGAACCCGAAACCAGTCCCAGGATGCTTGTTTCCGGTCCAGGGAAGACATGGCTTGGCAGTTCGGGATGGACTGTTCCCATGAGGCACAGGGTCAGACTGATTTGCATATGGTCATGTCTGAACTGGGGTGGTAGAGTGAGCTAAAGAATGATGATGATTAAACCCAGATCAGTTGACTGGGGGTGAGTGTTTGATTTGCTCTAACGCTCCGTCCATCATCCCCCTTTGGTATCGCTTTGTTCGCCCTAAGTTGGCAGGGTATGCCCAGATGTGGGTACCTTGCTCACTTTGCCACTGGATTCAAGATAGCCTGGCTGATGAGGGTTATGAACCCGAAACCGGCCCCAGGATGCTTGTTTCCGGTCCAGGGAAGACATGGCTTGGCAGTTCGGGCTGGAGTGTTCCCATGAGGCACAGGGTCAGACTGATTTGCATATGGCCATGACTGAACTGGGGTGGTGGAGTGAGCTAAAGAATGATGATGGATTAAACCCAGATCAGTTGACTGTGGGTGAGTGTTTGATTTGCTCTAACGCTCCGTCCACCATCCCCCTTTGGTATCGCTTTGTTTGCCCTAAGTTGGCAGGGTATGCCCAGACGTGGGTCCCTTGCTCACTTTGCCACTGGATTCAAGATAGCCTGGCTGATAAGGGTTATGAACCCGAAACCGGTCCCAGGATGCTTGTTTCCGGTCCAGGGAAGACATGGCTTGGCAGTACGGGCTGGACGCTTTTTTTCTTAATTTTTTTCCCTTTTGTGCCACTGTTATTGTGCCCATCTGTGTCTTGCTCTAATTCCACCACTGTTTTTATTTTCTCGTGCCTGCCTGTTCCTTTTGCCTTTCGCCGCTGCTGCTCCTGCATCCCCTCCCCCCCGGAATTCCCCCCCGGAATTCCCCTGCTCCCGCCTCCCAGCCTCTCCTCCCTCCCACCTCCCCTACTTAATGGCGGCCGCTGCGCGGTCACGCAGCGGACGCACGCAGTGGGCGCGCTGCCGGCGCGCCAATGGCAAGCCCGTCTGCGCCCGTCCGCGGCCCGACCGCGGCCAGCGCCAGGAACCCTGGCCCTCCCACTACCCATCGCTACGACACCACCACCCTCCTCGCACTCAACCCTGGAAGACATAGAGAATGCCAACAGGCCTCGCCGAACACGACCCACGGCCAGTTCTCCTGCCTCCACTGCCGCCAGACCCTCACCTCCACCCCGGCCTCCAACACCGCCGACGCCAGCACCAGCGACACCCTAAAATGCATCCTCCTCAACGTACGCTCCGTACACAAACACGCCATGGAAATCTGGAACCTACTCGACTCTCTTTCGCCCGACATCGCCTTCTTCACAGAGACCTGGACCAACGCATCCTCCGCCCGACATCAGCACCGCCATCCCAGACGGATACAAGATCCAGAGGAAAGACTGCCCCAACCACCCAGGAGGGGGCCTCGCCATCGCCCACAAGAGCACCCTCCGCCTCACCACCTCCAGCGAAACCTTCCCCTCCGCCGAACACCTGCACTTCAAGATCCAGACCACCCCCAAAGCCACACTCCGAGGAACCCTCGTCTACAGACCCCCGGCCCCCGAACACCCTTCGCCGCCACCATCACCGACTTCATTGCACCCCACGCGATCGCCTCAACAAACTACATACTCATTGGAGACCTGAACTTCCACCTCGACAACACCAGCGACCCCAACTCCACTATCCTTCGTGACAACCTCGCCAGCATCGGACTTAAACAACTCGTCAACACACCGACCCACAGAGCAGGACACACCCTCGACCCCATCTTCGCGGCAGGAAACAGCATCCATTTCAGCCACACAACGCAGCCGCCATGGACCGACCACCACTGCGTACACTTCGCCATCAACAAACCCAAGGCACCCAAACCAGCCCCACGCCTACCACGAAGGAATTGGAGCAAGGTTACCGATGAGCAACTTAACTCCACCCTCAACCGAGACAACCACACCTGGGCTACCGACGCAAACAGCGCAAACGACGCAGCCAGAGAACTCCACACCTGGATCTCCAACTGTGTAGATGAGCTCGCCCCGCTACGCAACCCCGACAGACAACGCCCCAGGAAAGCCGCCTGGTTCACAACCGCTCTCCAAGAAGCCAGACGCACCTGCAGACGCCTGGAGAAGAACTGGAGAAACAAAAAGACAACCGAAAACCACACCACCTACAAGGACGCCATGACGGACTACCACAACCAGATCAGAGCCACCAAAAGGAACTTCATCCACAACAAAATCCTGGCCAACTCCACCAACTCCAAGGAACTTTTCAGTGTCATTCAAGAATTCACCAACCCACGCAGCGAAGCCACAGACATCACCCCATCCCAAGACCTCTGCGACAAGCTTGGAACCTATTTCCACCTCAAGATCAAAAACCTCTACGACAACTTCATCGACCATCCACCAGGCGCCACAGACGGCCCCCGCCCCCAGAAACACCAGCCAGCCCACCATCTCCAACTGGACACCGATCACGGCCGAAGACACCACCTCGACCATGAAAAGCATCCACTCGGGGCCCCCACCGACCCCTGCCCCCTCACATCTATCACAGAGCCGTGGCCGCCATCGCACCCGAACTACAACGCACCATCAACACCACCTTCAAAACAGGCACCTTCCCAGACGACTGGAAGCGCGCAGAAGTCAGACCCCTGCTCAAGAAGCCCACAGCTGACCCCACCGACCTCAAGAACTATCGGCCCATCTCGCTCCTCCCCTTCGCAGCCAAAGTTGCAGAGAAAACAGTCAACAGGAAACTGACACGATTCATTGAAGAAACGCCGTCCTCGACCCGTAATCCGGATTCCGAAGCAACCACAGCACAGAGACCGCCCTACTCGCCGCCACAGACGACATCCGCACCCTCCTGGACCAAGGCCACTCCGCAGCCCTCATCCTTCTCGACCTATCAGCGGCCTTCGACACCGTCTCCCATCGCACACTAGTCGTCAGACTACACGACGCAGGCATACAAGGAACAGCCCCGGACTGGATCCGATCATTCCTCACCGGAAGAAGCCAAAGGATCAGACTCCCACCATTCCTCTCCGACCCCACGAAAATCACCTGCGGAGTCCCACAGGGTTCATCACTGAGCACCACCCTCTTCAACATTTACATGGCCCCCCTCGCAGCCATCGTCCGACAACACGGCCTCAACATCGTATCCTACGCCGACGACACCCAGCTCATCCTCTCCCTCACCAAAGACCCCACCACTGCCAAACTCAACTTCCAGAAAGGAATGCAAGACGTCGCAGTCTGGATGACCAACAGCTGCCTGAAGCTCAACACCGAGAAGACAGAAGTCCTCGTCCTCGGTACCACCCCTTCTGCATGGACAGCACCTGGTGGCCGACCGCCCTCGGAAGCCCACCTACCCCCTCAGACCACGCCAAGAACCTCGGCATCGTACTCGACTCATCAATCTCCATGAACCGACAGGTCAACGCCGTCACCTCCAGCTGCTTCAACACCCTCCGCATCCTCCGCAAGACCTTCAAGTGGATCCCCCTGAGTCAAGGAAGACAGTCACCCACGCACTCATCACCAGCAGACTGGACTATGGAAACGCACTCTACGCCGGCATCAACAAGTCCCTACTCCGCAAACTCCAGACAGTACAGAACACCGCCGCCAGACTCGTCCTCGGCATCCCCCGACACGAACACATCAGCCAACACCTACGAAGTCTCCACTGACTCCCCGTGGAGAAAAGAGTCACTTTCAAAATCCTCACTCATGCCTACAAATGCCTACACAACAACGGACCCAAATACCTCAACGACAGAATCAACTTCCACGTACCCAAAAGAAACCTCCGATCTTCCAACCTCGCACTGGCCGAAACCCCGCGCATCCACAGAGCCAGAGCAGGCGGAAGATCCTTCTCTCACATTGCAGCCAAGACCTGGAACGAACTACCGGCAGACATCAGACGCGCCCCCTCCCTGAACACCTTCAGGAAGACCCTCAAGACCTGGCTCTTTGGCTAAACAGATCTGCGGACCCCCCCCCTCAGCGCCTTGAGACCCTCACGGGTGAGTAGCGCGCTTACAATTCCCTGATTGAGGGAAGACATGGCTTGGCAGTTCGGGCTGGACTGTTCCCATGAGGCACAGGGTCAGACTGATTTGCATATGGCCATGTCTGAACTGGGGTGGTGGAGTGAGCTAAAGAATGATGATGGATTAAACCCAGATCAGTTGACTGGGGGTGAGTGTGTGATTTGCTCTAACGCTCCGTCCATCATCCCCCTTTGGTATCGCAGCAGAGAGGAGAAGGCGCATGGACCAGATTGCCAACAACTATTTTTAAAGGTACGTACACATTATTTACCCACTCTCCTATACATAAGTCAGAACAAATTGTGACTATCAATTGGTGCTTTATTGTGCAAGCATCCACAAACAAACTAAGGACAACATGTCCATAAGAAAATGTAGGCCTGAACTACAAAGTAACTCCATTGTGGTTACATCACCACAACATAGAAAGGATATGTGGCCAAAACATTGTGCAGTGACCCTACACAGATCATTTTTGGCCTCTCCGTCCAGCCTGGCCAGAGCTGCCACTTTCCAATCCAAGGTGCCGGCTGCTGCTACGGCGCATTACAGGTGTTTCCATAGCGGAGACACTACTGCGGCTTGACACCTCACTATCTGTGTTACCCATGGCACCTCCACCAATAATCATGTTTGTCTGCAGTGTCTCCACTGCTGCAGTGATCTTCTCCAGGCCACGAGCAACATCCCCACTATAGTGGCCCATCCCGACCTGGAGCCCCAGGGTGCGCGTGCTGTGTTGGCTTGTTGCATGAGCAAGCCTACAAATGGCCCTGCTCAGAGTGTCTAATTTGTGGCACCTGCTGCGCTCTGTGCACATGAGCTGCGCCCTTTCCTCTGCCCATTCTTTGGCTAGGTCAGCAATTGTGTTTGTGAGGGCATCCAGTTTTGCTTCCAGCCGGGTCAGATTTTCTGTTAGTTTGTCAGTAATATTGTGGAAGCCCTGTGTCATCCTCACATTCATTTGCCTCTGTGTCGTCTGTTGCAGGCACTGTATTTGCAACATCGCCTGATCCAGGGCTCCAGACACGAGCTGACTGGCTGCTCCAGCAGAGGACAGCCTTTGCAGCTGCCGTAGGGACTGCTGGGTTGGTCATGACATCCACACCCTCGTGGCCAGAGAGCGTCGGGATGTTGGTGTCTGCTGTGAGGCTGGTGTGACACTGGCTGTGGCCTGCGATGTTGTTGGTGCATCTGTTGCTGGGCCTTCTGAACAACTGTTTCTCCCACATCCTGCCCTTCCTCCATCTGGGCCAGCTCCTGGCTACCCGCAGTGTCATCAGCACTGTGCTCTCCTCCCAGTGGTGTGTCTATGTGCCAAAAGATGAAAGAAGAAAATAAAATATGTGAGTCACTGTTTCAGTGGTGTTGCAATGTTTATCAGCTCAAGTCATTCCTTAACTACACTGTATACGTCCCAGACTACATCTCTCATGATGCAACATTAGTGTTGCTTGGTAGGTGGAAATGGATGCTTGGTTGTGGATGATTAGTATGCATACGCAGAACAGGTTTTAGTGGGTATTCACACATCACAAACACATTTCTCACTTACCAGGATTTGTTGCTGGCTGTGATGTGTCAAGGCTCCCTATGCCTACAACAGCTGCCCTCTCCAGGGTACTTTCCACCATGGCTTCAGCAGCTGAAGGTTTCCGATGCAGTGGATGGCCCACCTCCGGTCCCTTGTGCCTCTAGCAGACGTGCTGCCACCCTCTCCTTGGCCCTGGAGCGCAGATCGTACCAGCTCTTCTTAATGTCATCAATGGACCTGTGTGCCACTCCAAGTTCATTGATGCGGTGCTGTATACGACGCCAGATTTTTCATTTTTCTGACTCTGGCAATTGGTGTGAGGCACTCCCAAATAGCTCCTCATGGTGGTTGCAGCATTCCTCAGTTAGGATGTCCAGCTCCTTTTCTGCAAACTTCAGCTTCCTCCGCCTCTCCTTGGCACCCTTCTTGCTGGCCTTGCTGCTCATGCTGTCAGGCATGCTCACACAGCAGTGTTGCACTGAGCTGCTGCACCTGGACATGCGCATAGGATTTTGCTCAGGAGTATCCTTGGACACCACTTCCTGTTTTGGGGTCCTTCAGCTCAACCAGGAAGTGTTTTCTGTGTACTTTTTCAAACTCGCAATTTGCGAGTGCAGTTTTGGCCTGTTTCTGCCGCACTCGCAATTTGCGTATGCAAAAAGTGATTTTTAGCAGAGATCGCTATTTGCGTGCTTTTTGCGACTCGCAAAAAGACGGGAGCCAAAATTGCGTTGCGAGCCATTAGCGATTCGCAACCATGTGTTGTCTTCCCTTCGTAGGTACAATTTTGCGAGTCGCAATTTGCGCGGGCGTACATCTGGCCCAAAATACCATACTATATATTTAATATACTTAATACCATACTACATCATCCCCCTTCTAATAGAACAAAACAAAAAAACAAAGAAAAAAACAGAGTAATCTAAACGAAGAAAAAGAATCTACAAGAAGAGATTAGTAAGTAACATAATCTCTGAATCTCACAGGGACTGATCTCACTCTATCACTCCTAACCAAACTACTAGCATCGCCATCACCAGAAGTGAACAGTCTATGATTGCCCTCTAACTCACAATCCCCTCTGCCCAGCAAAGGCACACCAACATCATCTCTCTTGCCATCACCCAAAGTACCAGAGTGAAACCAACCATCACCGTTTAACTCTCTCGCTTCTCTGGAATTACATCTCTCACAAATGATTTTTAGTCGGCTCTTGGCTCACTTTAACCAAGGAATTCTTGTTCCATCAATGCAGCCATTCTGGACACTTTAATGACTTTCAAAGGCTCAGGATATCTAGATTCTCCCTTCACAGCTTCCTTGGGTTTTTAACAAGGATCCATTCACCAACCAGTTCGAGGAGGCATATGCAAAGAGGGTAGGGGCGCTTCGCAGATTTAAGGCTACGTGGGTGGAATATTCTTCTAACTCTCACAATGTAAGATATAGATTATTATGTATACTAGATAAAGATATCTGTGCTGTAGGGGACGGCAAACCTTTGCTCTGGGTGCAAGAGGGCAATGCTCCTTATTAGATCTTAATGTTGGATATATGTATATTTATTGTCAACATTTTTTTTAAATTATGCTATTTGAAAAAAAAATGGATATTGCTGCTATATGGAATATGTGTTTTTATGCTATTTGTAATTGATGGATATATCTCTTCTAGCTGCCCTATACTTGATTATCTATTAATAATGTATGAACTTATTGTTTTGCCTGTTTTTCTTTCTTGCTTGAAAATATAAAGAATTAAAATAAAATAAAAAAATAATCCAATCACCAGGCACCAGACAAATCTCCTTCACCCTTCTACTATTGTCAAAGTATTTCTTACTGGATTCCTGCTTAGATTTAACACGCTCACAAATTTGACTAAGTCCACTTTGACTTCACAGTGCACTAATCTGTCAACCAACCAAGCTGGACTTAATCCGGACACCGGTTTTCTGCCTCTCAACAGAACAAAAGGTGCAAATCCTGTAGTACTATGTGGGGAGGTATTACAACTCCACACCTTTTGTTGCAAACATTCTGCTACATTCAATTTGTTTGCAATGGCAGTCTGTGTGTTAAACGGTAAAAAAAATATATAT
>CAWUFW010034534.1:0-10975 GCA_963921515.1 Calotriton arnoldi | reverse complement strand
AACCACTACTACCACCCTTACCCAGGGGGCTGGATGCCTACCACTACTACCACCCCTTACCCAGGGGTGCCAGATGCCTACCACTACTACCACCCTAAGCCAGGGGGCTGGATGCCTACCACTACTACCACCCTTACCCAGGGGGCTGGATGCCTACCACTACTACCACCCTTAGCCAGGGGGTGCCAGATGCCCACCACCACTACCACCCTTACCCAGGGGGCTGGATGCCCACCACTACTACCACCCTTAGCCATGGGGGTGCCAGATGCCTACCACTGATACCACCCTAAGCCAGGGGGCTGGATGCCCACCACTACTACCACCCTCACCCAGGGGGCTGGATGCCTCACCACTACTACCACCCTTAGCCATGGGGGTGCCAGATGCCCACCACTACTACCACCCTAAGCTAGGGGGCTGGATGCCTACCACTACTACCACCCTTAGCCATGGGGGTGCCAGATGCCTACCACCCTAAGCCAGGGGGGCTGGATGCCTACCACTACTACCACCCTTAGCCAGGGGGTGCCAGATGCCTACCACCACTACCACCCTTACCCAGGGGGCTGGATGCCTACCACTACTACCACCCTTACCCAGGGGGTGCCAGATGCCTACCACTACTACCACCCTTACCCAGGGGGCTGGATGCCTACCACTACTACCACCCTTAGCCAGGGGTGCCAGATGCCCACCACCACTACCACCCTCACCCAGGGGGCTGGATGCCTACCACCACTACCACCCTTACCCAGGGGGGCTGGATGCCTACCACTACTACCACCCTTACCCAGGGGTGCCAGATGCCTACCACTACTACCACCCTTACCCAGGGGGCTGGATGCCTACCACTACTACCACCCTTAGCCAGGGGGTGCCAGATGCCCACCACCACTACCACCCTTACCCAGGGGGCTGGATGCCTACCACCACTACCACCCTTACCCAGGGGGCTGGATGCCTACCACTACTACCACCCTTACCCAGGGGGTGCCAGATGCCTACCACTACTACCACCCTTACCCAGGGGGCTGGATGCCTACCACTACTACCACCCTTAGCCATGGGGGTGCCAGATGCCCACCACCACTCCCACCCTTACCCAGGGGGCTGGATGCCTACCACTACTACCACCCTTAGCCATGGGGGTGCCAGATGCCCACCACTACTACCACCCTTACCCAGGGGGCTGGATGCCTCACCACTACTACCACCCTTAGCCATGGGGGTGCCAGATGCCTACCACTACTACCACCCTAAGCCAGGGGGCTGGATGCCTACCACTACTACCACCCTAAGCCAGGGGGCTGGATGCCTACCACTACTACCACCCCTTACCCAGGGGGCTGGATGCCTGTCACTACTACCACCTCTACCCACGGGGGCTGGATGCCTACCACCAACACCACCCCCACTCATAGGATGGACAATGCATGACACAACCAGCACACCACAACCTAGGGAATGCAAGAAAAGACATCCCCCAACACCATGACAAGCGTGTGTAGACTGTGTCAAATGCCTACAACACTGAACATGACTTTGAACATACAATGTGACCCCTATCACATGTGCCACATATATGTGTGTGGCCCCCACAATGCAAGCAGGCCATGACCATTGTGGCAATGGGGTCCAAACCCCATCATCACAGTGACCAAAATGTAAGTGTGGGGTCCATAGCTGAAGCACATTTTGAACAGTGTGGCAATGGGGTCCAAACCCCATCATCACAGTGACCAAAATGTAAGGGTGGGGTCCATAGCTGAAGCACATTTTGAACATTGTGGCAATGGGGTCCAAACCCCATCACCACAGTGACCAAAAGGTAAGTGTGGGGTCCATAGTTGAAGCACATTTTGAACAGTGTGGCAATGGGGTCCAAACCCCCATCACCACAGTGACCAAAATGTAAGTGTGGGGTCCATAGCTGAAGCACATTTTGAACAGTGTGGAAATGGGGTCCAAACCCCCATCATCACAGTGACCAAAATGTAAGTGTGGGGTCCATAGCTGAAGCACATTTTGAACATTGTGGCAATGGGGTCCAAACCCCATCATCACAGTGACCAAAATGTAAGTGTGGGGTCCATAGCTGAAGCACATTTTGAACATTGTGGCAATGGGGTCCAAACCCCCATCATCACAGTGACCAAAATGTAAGTGTGGGGTCCATAGCTGAAGCACATTTTGAACATTGTGGCAATGGGGTCCAAACCCCCATCATCACAGTGACCAAAATGTAAGTGTTGACAAAGAAAAGCTGCAACTGCCAAACTGCATGGATGATTCCTGGTCACAGAACATAAAACACATCAGTGGCAAAGTAGTGCATGTGTCCCATTGCAACATAAATTGGGGGAGGCAAATACTGCAGTGCAAATAAGACATACCTTTGGCCATGTGCAGACAAACAACACCCATGGGGGCTGACACTGTCAACATTCATCAATGACACAATGACAGAAGTGACCATCAGAATGCAGACCCACATATTTGCACCAATGGGCACACAAATGCAGATACCCTGTGGAGACTGTAGATGTGAGGTGAACAGATACCATACCATGGCAGCAATGGGACACACAAACCATGATCATTGTGCTGACCGATGACCTAGGAGTCCCAGGGACAGCAGGGGAAACCCACCAAACTACATACAGCCAATGGCACACCCAAGATATGCCAATGCAGTGGTGCAGATGCACAAACACAAACAGGCAGACCCACACTGCACATCATACACAACAGGTGGGGGGTGCCAGTGTCCCCAGGCAACCACACAACACATGAGGAGACCTGAATACCAATCATACAGATGTGCATACAGTGCCACACAAAGGTAACTCATGGATCCAAATCCCCTATGTGGGCAAGCAGGCATTGTCAGATGAGAGGGAGCACAAATCACACATGTCACACAGGCACGTAGGAACAGCAACTGACACAGCAAGACACAGACACACCACAGCACTACCCCCAGGGCCCCCACAATGTGGTGACCCTGGGCTGCATTACAATCCCACTGTGATGACAAAGCTAAATGTCGCTCACACTGTGAACCACAGTCATGTGTCCTGAGCAACAAACTACCATCACACCTACACAAGCACAAATCAATCAGCACGGCCAGTAAGCCAAGGCCAACATGGAGGCAGGGGCCTAGCCGGGCAACAACTCTCATCTGCACACACTCAACACCACACCCTCGACCTCCAACAATGTGCAGCAGTGAAGCACACATGCACTGGTGACATTGCACATGCACCCATGACTATTCCAGGGTGGTGGGTGGGAACCAAGGTGCAGAAACACATCACACATGGCCACTCAACAAGACTCCTGAATGTCTGACACACTGCACACTACGCTGTACATGGACATGACGGCAATACCACACCAACCAATGGGATCCCAGCCACAGTCACACACCAATGAAGAAGCCAAGGTCACCCACAAAGAACACACATAGACAACAACCAACATTGCAGCCCGGACCCTGAGGAGTGCCAGCAGTCACACACACAACGTGTCACAATCACTGAAAGATAACACAAACTGGAAATCACATGACAGGGGCAAACAACAAGTGCCAAGGGGAAACCTGACTGTGACCCATCTGCGTCTGCACACAAACTCAGCCCTGACAGCAAACACACCTATGGGTGACACCCTGATGACCAGTAATGTGCCATGCACCCACATCACAGAGAACCCAGGGAGAAGACTTTGGGGGAACATAGGTCAACTCAGCAAGCATCACAAACAGGTACAACACTAGGGATCACAGCATGCACAGCTAAACGGAAGTGAACACACAGACATGCTCATACAACACACACCTTGGGCGCAGGCAATGTCACAGGAGTACACACTGCCATGAGGGGACTCCACTCCTGTGTGAGGAAAGCTGTGCCATATGTTGCCTCAGTAGGGCCCCATCATGTCAGCTGAGCACTTGGTCACACAATCAACAATTAGCACCAAATGAAGGCTCCCGTCACATCAGCCTGGTCATGGAAGTGCCAACGAAATCATCAGCACAGATCCAACACACTTGTATAGCAATGTTGCACTGACAACACAGATGAGTCCTTCCCCATTGATGCCCAAACCTGCATGTCCAGTGGAGATGGCCACACGGTCAGGGAAGTAGACGAATTGAACAATGGCAGGCACAACAGATGTGCAGGGGTGGAAGCCACTGATGTGAAATTGCTAATGTAAGTAGGAAATCCCATTGCCAAATACTGAACACATGACACCCTCAGATGCTGCTATGGATGACATGGATACACCACAGGATAGGACACATTCCCCTGGACCACATGGGTTCCTGCACAGTAACACTTCATTATCATGAGACCAAATATCACCATCACTGCAGCAAGGGCATGGTTAGCATCATCAACAACATGTACATCAGAAGCATAAGCACTAGAGAACAGAAAGTTGCTTTATTCAGCATATGTGTGTATTGAAAACTGAAAGTCCAGAAAAAACACAAAGGCCAATGGCCAGTCCATTGTCAAAGTCCAAACAGGGTGACAGTGGCAGATGTCACCCTACGCATGCCTGCACTGCACAAAACCAGGGACAATCCACTAGGAGGGGCAACCGGGGGGCAGGCCAGGCACCGCAGGGACAGGATCAGGGCTCACCAGGAGGAAGCAGGGAAGGGGTGGTGGGTGCTGGAGAGCCACTGACAACTGCAGTGGAGGTGTCTGACATGGTGTGTGCCGGCACAACTGGGGGCATGACTCAGATGTTGTGGGTGCCGGCACGACTGCAGTGGACCCTGCAGATGGAGTGGACAGGTCCGCCACTGCAGTGCCCAAGTCAGACAGGGTGGTAGTGGACTCCACTGCAGTGCCTACCACCAGGGGAGGAGAATGGGGAACAGGCAAGGTGGGCTGGACAGAGGGGGAGGACACCCTCACCACATCAGTGGCACAGACAAGCGCAGCGGGGGTGTGGTGCCGGGAGAGCAAGTAGCAGGGGGAGAAGGCCGGATCCTCTTGGGGATGGTATATCTGTGGGTGGGGGAACCTGGGGCAGGGTGTGGTGGGGGCACCTGTGGAGTGGGGGCCTGAGGGATGGAGGAAGGAGACCTGGTGCCTGAGCTGCAGGGCGGCGGCGGGGGTTACGACTCCGGGGTGACTTGCGGGTGGGGGCCTCAGTCTGTCTGCGCCTGGGGGAGGGTGTCCGGGGGCGAGGGGCACTCTGCTCCGTGTGGTGGGCTTCCTCTTCCCCCTGAATGCTGTATCAGCTGGATCGGAGGGGAAGAGGCCGAGGTCACTGAGGAAGAGCCGCTGGGTCTTTGGGGTTGCAGGTGAGGCAAGGGAGGGTGCTTTGGAGGAGAGGCAACTGAGGACTGCGCAGTGCTCGTGGATGCGTGTGTGTGTTCCAGGGCCCCATCCCCTGTGAGTCTGGTTTCAGTCCCCTGACTGTGCGTGCGTGTGCGTTTTGTTTGTGGCGTGTGTGTCTGTGTGCTGGACGTGTGTGTGCTGGTGTGTGCCTGTGCCGGTGTGTGTGTGCTTGGGACGGGTAAGGTGCTGGGGAGTGTGGATGGAGCAGAGGCAGGAGGGGTGAGGGACTGTCTGCCGTCAGGGAGGAGTCCATGGACCTATTGCCCCTCTGTAGGTCAGACATGCCCGATGAGATGCCCTCCATGAACGACACCAGCTGAGTCAACAGAGCGGTGTGCGCATGGAGGACACTCAGCATGGCTGTCTGCCCTACATGGAGCTGGCGAAGGAGGTACACAGACTCCTCACTCAGGGCAGCAGGGGACACAGGGGCAGGGGGTGCGGTGCCTGGCCCAAAGGAGACACGCTCCCGAACATGGGAGCCTCCACGGACCTGGGGAATGGGAGCCGATGGGAGGGCGGTGGTGGTGCTGGTGGTGGCGGGGACAGCAACACTAGCTGGGGTGTGGTGGCTGCTGACACCCGCCTCCATAAGGGAGTCATCCTCCGAGTTGCTCTGGTACTCAGCTGAGGTGGATGGTGCTGAGGACTCCTCGGTGTGGCTCCCTCGCCCTCCGTGCCACTGGGTCCCTCCGACCACTCCTCGGCTGCTGACCCAGTCTGGCTCTCCGGCTCCTCCTGGTCCGTGGAGCTGTCCCCTTCCGTGGCCGTGGATGTATCTGCAAACAATGGGGAAACAGACAGACATCAGTCACCTGCACCAAACGCACACACCACTGTGAGCACAGCACATTACAGAGCAAGCCCTGGCATCATTAGTTGAACATTGCTAAAAGTGCCCTAACTGAACAGGAGAAGCCAATTGTCAGACTGATGCCAACCATGGCACTCACATCCCACATGGCCTTGCACCCATCTGTCTGGTTTCTGTTGGATAGCAACACCCCAGTGTGGACACATGCACCACCTACACAGTAGTTGGACAGTGCAGAGGACACGGTGTAGCATGTGGACATGCACACATCACAACTCTTGCCACTGAGTCAGTACAGGTTTCCGGATGAAAGGGATGCCCAGAGTCAAATAGGAAATGCATGTGATGCATACCAGCGACAGACACCATGATGCACCGATGTCCTGATAGCCATCGCCACAATGGTGTGCATGTAGCACATGTCACTCCCCTGCAGGATCACCAATAAGTAGACACATGCCATGGCGGAGGCATGACTGCTAAGTCATACATCACTGTCTCAGTGATGTATGACTTGGCAGCCAGACAACAACACTCTGCACTGTGTCACAATAGTAGGTCATGGGGAATGCAAGTCCTGGAGCTGCACAAGTGCACATGTACATCCCCCACACAACACATCATTTTAACCCTCATCTGTCCAGGTCATACCGATTGGACATATGGGAGACCTGTGACACTACCCTCTGAACCTGAGCCCCTCACAATCTGCTGTGAATGGGAAACAGCTGCCTGAACTTCACATTCGCATACCCCAGTCTGCACAGGCAGCTGATCAAACACCTATGTGACACACAAGTATCGTCTCCTATGGTCACATCTCCAGTGGCATGCTGAGCCCCTACCGAGAAACACCCCAGCAGCCCTGGCAACAAATCCACAGCACACTGACACAGAGGCAGACACCTGAGGGGTCAAATCACTGCGCACAATGTGTCAGCTGATACACAGGAGTGGGAGTACAGAGTGCATTGCATGGCCTGGAGTAGGCATGACTGTCCTGCCCCACATGAATGAGGGATGAGCCCTGGACAGTGGATAGCTGGCTATGTATGTGTGACACACGTAATCTGCACACTCCTGGGGCCCAAACATTGTTCCCACCCGCTGCATGGGCGTGTGCCACATACCCCAGGCACATGTGGTGGCTCAGCTCAGCAAGTGGACCGCATATCAAAGCAACACGCAGATTACATGTCCGAACACAGGCGTTGTGTGAACAATGGACCCACCCATGATGCCCACAACAGAGTTAGGGAAACAGATGCTGTCCCCCACCTTTAGTGAAGCAAACTGCAAGGACACAGTCCCAAGTGACACAATTCCCTGAATGTAAGGGCCACACCTGGGTATCAGATGAGGAGTGGGCAGTGCACAATAGAGGGACATGGCTCCTGGACAACATGACTGCTGTACTGTGGCAGTTTAACCAGGCCAGAGGAGGGCACATAGCATGTAATACAGAGTTCACAGTGCAGTCTTTGACTCACCCCCTCCTTGCTGCTGTCTGGCCTTCAGCTGCCCATCCAGGTCTGGAAACACCACCGCCAGGATCTGGAGCATGTGGGGGTCAGGGTCCGTGTTCCGCCCTCCTGCGAGGAGGCGACAGCTTCAGCTGGACCCGTGCAATCCTCCGGGTCCAGCCCCGAAGGTCCTGCCACCTCTTCTGGCAGTTGCGGATCCGGCGCTTGTAGACCCCCACGGACCGGACAGCCCGGACGATGTCCTTCCAGATCTCCTGCTTCCGATGGGCATTAACCTGTCAGGATGACAAAGTGAAAAGGCCATTCCTACACATGCAACATATCCGTGCATGACACAGTTGTATATACATGTCTCAATCACAGGGGCACATGATGTACACAGGCAGTGCAACGCTGCCCATGGACAGTTTGCCAGAAGTCACTACATGGTATCATTGCATGGGAAGTAAAACCTTGTTCAAATGCACTGTCACTGCACCATACCTGTCCAGTGCATGTCACTACACACTATGGGGGTGACAACTACTCAGTGAGCCTGCTAGCCAGTGGCGTGCAGACTTTCAGCCTTGCTAGTCAGACAAAATGCACATTCAGAAAGGCAGTGCACAGAACACTCACCTGCTCCCTGGTGTCCCATACAGCTTGCTGTACTGTGGAAGTAGGCTGTCCAGCAGGGCCTGGTTCTCCTCAAGGCTGAAGGCTGGGGCTCTCTCCACAGTACGTGCCATTGCAGGGTCCAGAGGGGGCAGAGACAGCAGCAGTGCAGTGGCAGATGTCGTCCTGGAGCATGTAGTGCAGGCAAGTGAGCTCTCAGGGGAACAGCCAGCAATATATATGTGCTGGAGAGGCAGATACTGTCCCATGTGTCCAAAGTGATAGGTCCAAGTCGTTTGCATCTTCTGAATCTGGCCAATCCATGGAATAGCAGCACCAATACACGCCCACAGCATCCTTCAAATCTTCAACTTCATGACATACATGATTTTGCAACATTGTTGTGGGTGACCAACTGAATTTCCAGCAACCGACTCGCTCGAATTTCGAAAACGCATCCGTTGCCAGGCTAGGCCATTGTCAATGGGTGCGCACCGATCGGTCCATTGCTGTTCAACGCGTACAGGGGTACAACGCGCACTCCGCACACATTGAATGCAATGGGCCGGCCGGGGGCACCGATCGGTCCATTGCGGTACAACGCGTACAGGGGTACAACGCGTAACCGCACACATTGAATGCAATGGGCCGGCCGGGGCACCGATACGGTCCATTGCTGATCAACGCGCACAGGGTACAACGCGCACCCGCACACATTGAATGCAATGGGCCGGCCGGGGGCACCGATCGGTCCATTGCGGTACTAACGCGTACAGGGTACAACGCGTACCCGCACACATTGAATGCAATGGGCCGGCCGGGGCACCGATCGGTCCATTGCTGATCAACGCGTACAGGGTACAACGCGTACCCGCACACATTGAATGCAATGGGCCGGCCGGGGGCACCGATCGGTCCATTGCTGATCAACGCGTACAGGGGTACAACGCGCACCACGCACACATTGAATGCAATGGGCCGGCCGGGGCACCGATCGGTCCATTGCGGTACAACGCTGCATAGGGGTACAACGCGTACCCGCACACATTGAATGCAATGGGCCGGCCGGGGGCACCGATCGGTCCATAGCTGTTCAACGCATCCCTGTACAAGTGACTGGCATATGTCACCAGGCCTGTCTCAGATGAACATATGCCAGCCACAGATAGCGCCCAGGGAGTGAGGGGCACACCTACAACACGACAGCCTGTCCAAATTGTATCATAAGGCATGTAAGGCTGCATTTCCTATTGTGTGTATGTTGGTGTACATGTTGTCCTGTGGGTGTCACCTGGGGGCAGCCACCCCCAGGCTGTGCACGTGTTCATGGGGACAGGATCCTGGGTGTTACGTGTACATGACCACTGTGATGTGCAACTGTTCATATCTGTGCATGTGCCATGGTCACATTTCACGGTGGTGTATGTGTATGTCATGTCACATACTCCGTGAGTCCCATGTGGGACGGTATGTTTGAGCCAGGGTGTCCCAGTGGCACAATAGTGATGGTCCTCCACAGTCTGTGTGCATGTAGTGTTTACAATGTCTCTGATTTCATGTGCACAATGGGAGACAGTCTCCACATCCACGTTGTGTGTGCATGGACTTTGATGTTGTGCGTGTGTGTGTCACAGACGTCCATGTCTGTCCTGCAGTGGCAAGTGGGACCACTACCTGTGGGGGTCATGGTTGTTTTGCTGTGGTGTATACCTGATACTCCATGTAATGCCAGTGTCCATGTGGCAATACAGGGTCCCTGGGAATGTACCTGTCGTTGAGCTTTGATGCCTGGGGCACATCTGTCCTCACATGTCACTGTGGGGGTGATTGTAACACGGCAGCAGGAGATGGGAACTGTGACACGGCCTCATGATATCCAATGGGCCAACCTGGGACTTATTGATGCCACTTGTTGAACCGTGATGACAGATGTTGGCCATGTATGTACCATACATGTCCTTACGGAACTGCACACTTCATGTAGTTGTGCCTCATAATGATGTATGTTGTGATATTGAGTGTGTTCAATGCCGCATATGTGGGGTGACTGACAAACTTGCTTTCTTCTCCTCTGCACTGCAGGGCTCCTGCTGTCCATCGACCATTCCCAGACCTGGCAACGATGGTGGAACGGGACAGCATCCGACGGTACCGCTTCACCAGGCAGCTGATTGAGGATTTGGCAGTGCAGTTGGCCCCACATTTGCAGCCTGGCCGGCCGTATCCTACAGCGCTGACCCCCAAGATGAAGGTGATGGCAGCCCTACACTTCTTTGCCACCGGTACCTTCCAACATACTGTGGCGACTGCTGGTGGGATGTCACAGACCATGTTGAGCCGTGTGCTCCGCGATGTTTTGGAGGCAATGTTGCTATTCCTGAACCGGTACATCTATTTCCCTAGACTGCAACGACTCACTGACGTGAAGAGTGACTTCTATGCCCTGGGGAGGATGCTGCATGTCATTGGCTCCATTGATGGGACACGTGGCTTTGGTACCACCACAGGCCCAGGAGCAGGCCTACCGTAACCGCAAGCACTACCACTCGGTCAATGCACTGGTGGTGTGTCTTGCAGATATGACCATCACACACGTGTGTGCCCGTTTCCCTGGTTCAGCACACGATGCCTTTGTGATGAGGAGTAGTCGCATCCCCAGGATGATGGCACAGATGAGATGCAGAACCAGCGTGCCTGGCTTGTCGGTGTGT
>CAWUFW010034533.1:0-10976 GCA_963921515.1 Calotriton arnoldi | reverse complement strand
GGGTAGTGCTTGACTGAGTGTTGGAGTGGGATAGTAGTGCCTGAGTGATTGCACAAATCTATGGTTAAAGTCTAAGGAATTACAACTGTATATAGATAGTGCCTCCTAGATTGCATAACTAAATAAGAGCAAACATCTGAATACATAACTCCAGGACTCACTTGTGCATATTGACAATACTTCATACCAAGTGCATGAGTCTAGACATGTAATTCTCACTAAATTCCAGAAAACAAACATTAACTGAACATTTCATAACATATTTTATACATCACATTTCTCTTACAATTTCAACACTTGGAATTTTTTTTACAGTAAAAATATCACTAGAAACAATAAAGCAGTACTGAATATTATATAATACACCTTACAAATTGGTGACTCACATTTGAGGTAGTATTGCAGAATACCAAATATTAGAAACTTTTTGCAGATTTTCTTTTCCACACAAGAAATGTAATACATCTCTCTCAGAAAATTGAAACCAGAAATGGCAAACTTTCCCTCTCTTTTTGCACTCAAATAAATGTAAGTATCAAATCACATTGCTTCCATCATTATTTCAAACTGTAAAACACATTTCTATTGGTTAGACATATTAAAGCTTTCTAACTGTCTTCAAATGGTGCCCAAACTGCTTCTGTCATTTTCTGAAGTCGCGACTCCACCGCGATGGAGCCGCGACTCCACACAGGAGTTCAAAAACCTATTTCTAATAATACTAGTATAGATTTTCAGCAACACACTAATTCTCCACATACTACTATCTTAGAAAACCTTAATTTACTATCTTTTCACTTATATTTATATATCCATTTCACATTTTAAGTTCACAGTTAAGTTTCAACCTTTCCCCCATTCTGCTTAATGCCAGTTTCCATAGTAACAGTTCATGGAACATTCAACTGTACTAGCAGGTCACAAGTTCACCGTAGTTTCAAGTTCAGCACACAAGCTTACTAATGCATACAGCAGGTGTGGTTGACTTTTGCAAAATATTACCTTATGATATCAACTGCACCTTTCAAACATTTTCTAACAACGAATCACAAACATGATACCTCAGCAAAGTAACATGCATCCTATTTTTTAGTGCACAATCTTGATGAACATCCAATCACTTATCAACATTTTAAAAAACAACATGTTCTCCACCATTTTAGATACCTCGCATTCTACCAACTGACTACCTGAGCTACAGACATCTTTTGATTACTTCCAGACATCCCTTCAAGATGCTCAGAGTGTGGATTGTAGGACACAGCTATGTTTTCTGGTGCAAAAGGTATGTTGAACGCAGAGGTATTGCCAAACACCTAGCTTTGGAAAATGTGGATATTAAATGGATTGCACAGAGAGGGTTAAAGTGTCACCAATTGTTGCCTTTGGTTAAAACCTTTTTTCATCTCCAACCCCCTGACCTCATGATTGTGCACTGTGGTGGCAATGGCCTAGGCACATTGATTGGGGTAGGTCTGGAAATGCTAATGAAGGACAACTTTGCACAATTTATGTTGCTTTTCCCTCAAACTGTCTTTGTATACTCTAATATATGCCAAAGACAGAAATAGAAGTGGTCAAATCAATTCTGTCCACAGATTGAGAAAGCTAGGAAGAATGTCAATAAAGCTGTTTCTGCTTACCTCAGAGACCATAGTATGGGCTCCATCTATAACAACAATATACGTTTTGAAATGGAAGACAGCTACAGAAGTGATGGAGTACACTTCACAGATCAAGGAAACACAGTCTTTCTCAACAACCTAAAGCTCTGCATCCGCACTTACATGCAGCTACAAAAAACTCATAATAAAAACAAGGGGTCTTTTTAGAGCCACCCTATAACCCAACAGTTAATCTTACTTTTTAAAAACATACATATTTTTTTTAAAATTTTGCTTAGAGTCGTGAACCCATTGCGTTTACACTGGGAGTCGCGACTCCAAGCATGCGAGAAAAAAAAAGCCACCTATTCTTATTACTCAAATGCTGCCCCGGGGACCACATCCCCGAGGCCCAGCCATTTTATATTTTTATAAATAAAAAAAAATTACCCCAAGGGCTTTTTTTTTGCCCCGTGGACCCCATCCCCTGGGGCATGCCCTCACGTTGGGGACCGTGGGGGAGCCCCAATGCCCCAGCAGTCCCAGCCGGCTACCCGCCTCCTGCGGGATCCAGCATTGCTTTTGGACAAGGGGAGATGCAGACACGCAGCTCCCCTTGTCCAAAAGCAATTCTGCTTTGCTTCTTGGAAGCAAAGCAGCGTTTGCTATGGCAGGGCGGGAGCACTGCTCCCACCCTGCCATAGCATATGGCAATGTCCCGGCTGTGGGCACCCCAGGACATTGCAGGAGCTGGCCCTGGGGGTTGGAGGTCCCCAGGGCCATGTAGGGCTCCAGGAGGGGGGCCCCGCAACCCCCTCCCAACATCTAAATTGCCCCGGGGAGGTGGTGGTCCCCGGGGCCAGGGGTCCGCAATGGACCCCCGTATTTAAATAATTAGTGCCCCGGGAGGTGGTGGTCCCCGGGGCAGTGTGGGAGGGGCAAGAGCCCCCCAACACTTCTTTAAATATATTGAAGCCCCGGGGAGGTGATGGTCCCCAGGGCTTGGGGCGGCCCGTGAGGACCCCCGCCCATATAAATTGAAGCCCCGGGGAGGTGGCGGTCCCCAGGGCAGCATGAGGGAGGAGCCCCCCACGCATTTTTTTTTTCAAACCCCGGGGAGGTAGCGGTCCTTGGGGCTGCGGGGGCCCCCGCGGGCCCCGCCACATAATCAGCTATTTCCCCTGGGACCTGGCCCACCCGGGGCTTAAGGAAAACCTTCGGCCGGATTCGCACACCCAGCGCCACTCCGGCTGAATTTTTTTTTTTTAAATGCTTTTTTTGGCCCTGGGGGACCCCCTGACCATGCCTAGGGGGTCAGGGTGTTACTACCCTGCCCCCTTTTCTTTTTTTCTAATCTTTTTTTCACTGTATTCTTGTGAACTGAGTCACAAGATGGCTGCCAACACTTCTTGGTTTGAAGTATCGGAAGCCAATCAGAATGAAGCTAGTACTCGGGAGGTTTCGCAAACCCACCGCAATCACAGATATCGATATTTTTTTATTTTTTAAGTTTCTCAGGAACCACTGAACGGATTTACACCATTTAAAGTAAAGAGTGCACTCTGGACCAAGAGCTACCTCTCTGCCAAATTTGGTGTAATTCCGTTCAGCAGTTCGGGCTGTATCCGCAACAAAAGTTCCTATTGAAATTAACATGGGGAAAACGTGTTTTGGTCCCCCATTTTTTGTCGGCCCCGCTTGACAAATAACCCCGAAACTTTCAAGACAGGAGCTGACTAGAGCGCCCCATTATTTTTTAAAATTTCGCAAAGATTCGTCAACCGGTGCCAAAGATATTGGCAAATCAATAAACGCTTTTCCTATGGAAACTAGGTCCTAACTATAACTATCTACTGGCAACCGCCAGTAGGTAATATATATATGTCGCCAGTAGGTTATATATATATATATATATAACCTACTGGCGGTCGCCAGTAGGTAGTTATAGTTAGGACCTAGTTTCCATAGGAAAAGCGTTTTTTGTTTTCCCAATAACTTTGGCGCCGGTTGATGAATCTTCGTGAAATTTTCAAAACTAGTGGCCCGCTCCGGTCAGCTACTGTCTTGAAAGTTTCGGGATGATTCGCCGAGCGGGGGCCGAGAAAAAAGGGGGGTCCCAAAACGCGTTTTCCCCATGTTAATTTCCATAGGAAACTTTAGACACGGCTACAGCTCGAACTGCTGAACGGAATTACACCAAATTTGGCAAAAAGGTAGGTCTTGTTTCAGAAAGAGCCCTTTTTTAAATGGTGTAAATCCGTTCAGTAGTTCCTGATATATTAAAAAAATAAAAAGTTTCGATATCTGGGCAGACCTAACCCCCCAGCCCGAGCTTGGCTCTAATTGGCTGCCAACACTTCAAACCAGGAAGTGTTGGCAGCCATCTTGTGCTCGGACCGAGGGAGAAACAAAAGGTGAGGAAAAAGATTAAAAAAACAGGAAAAGGGGGCAGGGTAAAAACACCCTGACTCCCCAGGCCTGCTCAGGGGGTCCCACAGGGACACCCAGGCCCAAAAAAGCATTTTTTTTTAAAAAAAAATTCGGGCGGGGTCGCGTCGGTGCGCGAATCTGTCCGAAAATTTTAAAAAACGAAGCACGGTCTCCCGCGCTTCGTTTTTAAAGCGTCCGGGTGGGCCAAGTCCAGGGGGCATTTATTTATGTAGCGGGCCCCACGGGGGCCTCCCTGCAGCCCCGGGGAATGCCACCCCCCGGGGCTTGCTTTGAATACTATGCGGGAGGGCACGCGGCCCTCCCGCAGCCCCGGGGACCGCCACCCCCCGGGGCTTGCTGTGAATAATGTGCGGAAGGGCACGCAGCCCTCCCGCAGCCCCGGGGACCTCCACCCCCCCCGGGCTTGCTTTGACTAACGTGCGGGAGGGCACTCGGCCCTCCCGCAGCCCCGGGGACCGCCAACCCCTGGGGCTTGCTTTGAATATTGTACGGGAGGGCACTCGGCCCTCCCGCAGCCCTGGGGACCGCTACCCCCCAGGGCTTGTTTTTTAATGTGTGGGGGGGCCTCCAAGGCCCCCCAAGTCCGGGGACTGCCACCCCCAGGGCTTTTCTTATTTATTCACAGGGGCACACGGCCCCCCGCTGCCCCGGGGACCGCCACCCCCTGGGGATTTAAAAAAATAAAAATAAACATGTGTGGGGGCTCGAGCCCCCCCACACACCCCGGGGACCGCCACCTCCCCGGGGCACTAATAATGCAAATGCGGGGGTCCGTTACGGACCCCCAAGGACCACCACCTCCCCGGGGCTTCAATCACATTGGGAGGGGGGCTGCGCGGCCCCCATCCTGGAGCCCTCGATGGCCCTGGGGATCGCCACCCCCCAGGGCCAGCTCCTGCAGTGCCCACCCCCGGGACACTGCTGTTTGCTAGGACAGGGCGGGAGCATGGCTCCTGCCCTGTCATAGCAAACTTGCTTTGGATTTTGGAAGCGAGTCCCCTTGAATCCTGAGGTTCCCTGGGGTCCAACTAGCCCACCAGGTATCTCCAGTAAGTGCCACAGAGTTGCGTTGCAGAGAGGTGTAAAAAGGGGCGTAGCCTCGGACCACCTCTCTGCAACGCAGTCCTGTGGCACTTATTGGAAGTTCCTGGTGCGCTAGTTGGCTCCCAGGGACCCTCAGGATTCAAGGGGACTTAATCCCCTAACTTAAAACATGCCACAGGGCGCGTTTGCACACTTGTCACATCAGGCCCCGCCCCCTCCCTGCACCACTGTGCAAACGCGCCCTGTGGCGCATATTAAATTGGGGGATTAATTCCTCTTCAATCCTGAGGGTCCCTGGGAGCCAACTAGCCCACCAGGTACCTCCAGTAAGCGCCAAAGGGCTGCGTTGCAGAGAGGTGGTCCGAGGCCACGCCCCTTTTTACACCTCTCTGTAACGCAGCTCTGTGGAGCTTACTGGAGGTACCTGGTGGGCTAGTTGGCTCCCAGGGACCCTCAGGATTCAAGGGGACTTAATTCCCTAACTTAAAACATGCCACAGGGCGCGTTTGCACACTTGTCACATCAGGCCCCGCCCCCTCCCTGCACCACTGTGCAAACGCGCCCTGTGGCACATATTAAGTTGGGGGATTAATTCCTCTTCAATCCTGAGGGTCCCTGGGAGCCAACTAGCCCACCAGGTACCTCCAGTAAGCGCCAAAGGGCTGCGTTGCAGAGAGGTGGTCCGAGGCCACGCCCCTTTTTACACCTCTCTGTAACGCAGCTCTGTGGAGCTTACTGGAGGTACCTGGTGGGCTAGTTGGCCCCCAGGGACCCTCAGGATTCAAGGGGAATTAATCCCCCAACTTAAAACAAGCCACGTGGCGTGTTTGCACAGTGGTGAAGGCAGGGGGCAGGGCCTGATGTGACAAGTGTGCAAACATGCTCCGTGGCGTGTTTTGAGTTGGGGGATTAAGTCCCCTTGTATCCTGAGGGTCCCTGGGGGCCAACTAGCCCACCAGGAACTTCCAATAAGTGCCATAGGACTGCGTTGCAGAGAGGTGGTCCGAGGCCACGCCCCTTTTTACACCTTAATCCCCCAACCCTCCGGATTCAAGGGGACTTAATCCCCCAATTTAAAACGTGCCACATTGCATGTTTGTACACTTGTCACATCAGGCCCCACCCCCTCACTTCACCACTGTGCAAACGGGCCCTCTGGCGTGTTGTAAGTTGGGGGATTAAGTCCCCTTGAAACCTGAGGGTCCCTTGGGTCCAACTAGCCCACCAGGTACCTCCGGTAAGCGCCACAGAGCTGCGTTCAGAGAGGTATAAAAAGGGGCGTGGCCTTGGACCACCTCTCTGCAACGCAGCTCTGTGGCGCTTACTGAAGGTACCTGTTGGGCTAGTTGGCTCCCAGGGACCCTCAGGATTCAAGGGGAATTAATCCCCCAACTCAAAACCCGCCAGGGGGTGCATTTGCACAGTGGTGAAGGGAGGGGGTGGGCCTGATATGACATGTGTATACTTATCCAATCACTCCGCCAAAACCCAAGCACTTATAAATTCACCATGCACTCTCCTTGCAGCACTCTAATCATCCAGTCACTACCCATGTACTCATGCAATGACCCAGTCACTAACACATGCACTGCTGCAATCCCTTGAGGACTACCCATGCAGTCCTCTAACCACCTAGATACTGCTCAAGCACTCCTCCAATTACGCAGGTAGTACCCATGCACTCCAGAAATCCCTCTGTCACTACCCATGCACTCCTCCAATCACCCAGCCAGCACTATGTACTTATCCAATCACTCTGCCAAAACCCAAGCGGTTATAAAATCACCATGCACTCTCCTTGCAGCACTCTAATCATCCTGTCACTACCCATGTACTCATGCAATGACCCAGTCACTAATACATGCACTGCTGCAATCCCTTGAGGACTACCCATGCAGTCCAGTAATCTCCCTGGTACTACCTGGGCAGTCCTCCAATCACCTAGCCAGTCCTATGTCCTTATCCAATCACTGCGCCAAAACCCAAGCACTTATAAATTCACCATGCACTCTTCTCGCAGCACTCTAATAATCCTGTCACTTCCCATGTAGTCATGCAATGATCCAGGCACTAACACATGCACTGCTACAATCCCTGTGGACAACCCATGCAGTCCTCTAACCACCTACACACTTCTCATTCGCTCCTTCAATTCCCCTGGTAGTACCCATGCAGTCCAGAAATCACCCTGTCACTTCCCATGCACTCCTCCAGTCACTCAGCCACTACTATGTACTAATCCAAACACTCTGCCAATACCCAAGCACTTATAAATTTACTCAGGCACTCTCCTTGCAGTATTCTAATGTTTTAGTCAGTAGCTATGTACTCATGCAATGATCCAGGCACTAACTGATCACTGCTACAATCCCCTATGCACTACCCATACAGTCCTCTAACCACTTACACACTTCTTATTTCCTCCTTCAATTCCCCTGGTAGTACCCATGAAGTCCAGCAATCACCCTGTCACTCCCCGTGCACTCTTCCAGTCACTCAGCCACTACCATGTACTAATCCAAACAACTATAACACCTATAGTGGTCAAAGACTGACAGGGGGACTGCTGGAGTGCATAGGTAGTCCTCAGGGGATTGTAGCACTACATCTGTAAGTGCCTGGGTCATTCCATAAGTGCATGGTTAGTGACTGGATGATTAGAGTTCTGCAAAGAGAGTAGTTGGTAAATTTATATGTGCTAGGGTATTGGAGCAGTGATTGGATAAGTACACGGTGCTGACAAGGTGATTGGAAGAGTGCTCACTGAGTGACAGGGGGAATACTGGAGTGCATAAGTACTGCTCTGGCGATTGTAGCAGTGAATATATTAGTGCCTGGGACGTGCATGAGTACATGTGTACTTACAAATTCACCATGCACTCTCCTTGCAGCACTCTAATCATACAGTTACTACCCATGTACTCATGCAATGGCCCAGGCACTAACTCATGCAGTGCTACAATCCCAAGAGCACTACCCATGCAGTCCAGCAATCCCCCTGTCACTCCCTGTGCACTCTTCATGCAATGGCCTAGGCACTAATACATTCACTGCTACAATCCCCAGAGCAGTACCTATGCACTCCAGCATTCCCCTTGTCACTCTGTGAGCACTCTTCTAATCACCCTGTCAGCACTGTATACTTATCCAATCACTGTGCCAATACCCAAGCACTTATAAATTCACCATGTAGTATCTTTGCAGCACTCTAACCATCCAGTCACTAACCATGTGTTTATGCAATGACCCAGGCACTAACAGATATAGTGCTACAATCCCCTGAGGACTACCTATGCAGTCCAGTAATCTGCCTGTCACTACCTAGGCACTCCTCCAATCACCCAGCCAGCACAATGTACTTATCCAATCAGTCCGCCAAAACCCAAGCACTTATAAATTCACCATGTACTCTCCTTACAGTACTGTAATCATCCAGTCACTACGCATGTACTCATGCAATGGCCCAGGCATTAACTCATGGCAAATACAGAGGAGGTGATGCTAATCACAGGGGTACCCCAACGCATAGTGTTCCCTAGTGTATGTAGGTGTTTTCACTGTATTCTAAGTGTCTTTTAGCATTGCACTGGCTCTAGGCCTGGTTAGTCAGAGTCAGTTACCACCAGTACCCGTCAGCAAAAAGTTGGGGGCACAGGAGGACTTTCTGCTCCTCTGTTGGTTCTTTCTGTACATCTCTTGCTTCTTCCTGCACTTTTCTTCATCTTTCTGGACTTCTGTTGCCTCTTTCCACATTTATCTTGCTTCTTTCTGCACTTTTCTTCCTCTTTCTTCACATGTCCTACCTTTGTAGGCATAGTTAGACATTAGCATTTAAAAAACCTTTGAAATTCACTGAAAAAACCATAGGTTTCAGGGACGTTATAGTTAGAAATTAGCATTTAAAAAACCTTTGAAATTCACTGAAAAAACCATAGGTTTCAGGGACGTTATAGTTAGAAATTAGCATTTAAAAAACCTTAGAAATTCACTGAAAAAACCACAGGTTTCAGGGCCATTATAGTTAGTTGGACATTTCACTCGTACAAAACCAGAGAAATTTGGCCGTTATAGTTAGTTCAGCTAACTATAACACGCGCCCCGCAATGCACTGCTGATGACGTCACATATTACATAATTCAGGACATGGTCAGTGACATCACTGATGACATCTCAAATGACATCACTGATGACATCATCCATGTGATAATCTGATGCACCTCCTCATACCCTAATATAACCTTTGATACACCCACTCTAAAATAAAGACTATCATTTTTGAAACCATAGACACACCAATACCAGTTAGTACATACCCACTCATTAATTCCTAGGTCTACACACACATCCACTCATTCACCCATACAGTCACTTATACATGCAGTCAACCATCAATACGACATTATCATATGCACTCACATATCTATACAGACACACACACCACCACTCATCCATAGAGTTAGTCACACACCTAGTCACTCATGCAAACAATCAATCACACTCCCATTTACTCACCTATACAGTTATACACACACCACCTCACTTATTCAAACATATACTAACACATACTTACACTCTTATACAATAACTAATACAAGCACACACTCATCCATACAGCCACTCTCACAATCACTCACTCTCAGATATAGTCATTTATACACTCCATCACTCATATATACTGCCTTTCACATATGCAGTTACTCACACATGTACCACTGAGGCATCCATTCACTCACCAACACACCCATACACACACTCATCCACCCATACAGCCCTTCACAGATGCACTCTTGAACCCATACACCCAGTGAATCATCTACTCACACATCTATGCACAGAGTCACACCCCCCCACCCACCCACACAGACACTCAGGCACCCATACAGATACTCAGACAACCAATCAATAACCCATATAGATCCTCATTTAGCTACTCACCAACCCATGCAACCGCTTACACACCAACTGACAAACTAAACTGTGTAAATGTCTGTATCAGTCACTAACCCATGCATTCAGTAAGGCACATTTAATCACTCACTTATACAGTCAGTCACGCACCTACTAAATCATCCATCCAGACACTTATACACCCACTCATTCTTCAATACACCTTGGCATATATATAAAACATATTTAAACTTTATAGAAACTCACAGTCACTGGATGATGTCATCAGTGTTGTCATCAGTGATGTCATTTGAGATGCCATGACATGAATGATGTAATATGTGACGTCATCAGCAGTGCATTGCGGGGGCGCGAGTTATAGTGAGCTGAACTACCTATAACGGACGAATTTCTCTGATTTTGTACGAGTGAAATGTCCAACTAACTATAACAGCCCTGAAACCTGTGGTTTTTTCAGTGAATATATATATATATATATACATATATATATCTATATATATCTATATATATATATATATATATATATTATCTACTGGCGGTCGCCAGTAGATAGTTATAGTTAGGACCTATTTTCCATAGGAAATCCGCAACATTCTATTTGAAATAACTTTGGCGCCGGTTGACGAATCTTCGCGAAATTTTCAAAACTCGTGGGCGCTCCGGTCCGCTCCTATCTTGAAAGTCTCGGGGTGATTTGTCAAGTGGGGGCCGAGAAAAAAGGGGGTCCCAAAATGTGTTTTCCCCATGCAATTTTCCATAGGAACCTTTAGTCGCAGCTACAGCCCGAACTGCTGAACGGAATTACACCAAA
Organism: Calotriton arnoldi; assembly: GCA_963921515.1. Taxonomy (NCBI): domain Eukaryota; kingdom Metazoa; phylum Chordata; class Amphibia; order Caudata; family Salamandridae; genus Calotriton; species Calotriton arnoldi. The sequence continues at coordinate 158 of CAWUFW010034533.1, read as the reverse complement.
TTTGGCAAAAAGGTAGCCCTTAGTTCAGAGTTGTGCCTTTTGGTTAAATGGTATAAATCCGTTCAGTAGTTCCTGAGAAAATCAAAAGTAAAATCACATATATATCTATGGCCGCGGAGGATCATCGCCTGACCGCACCCTGCGCGCACCTCCCGATC
>CAWUFW010034532.1:0-10977 GCA_963921515.1 Calotriton arnoldi | reverse complement strand
CGTACAGCCTCTGTCCTCCTCGGACGATGAAGAACAACCTGGCACATCCGGTGCAAGTCAACATGCTGCACCAGCAGGACCACCAGCTGCAGCACCAGCAGGTCCACCAGCTGCACCCCCTGCACCCACCCCTCCAACGACTGTCACCACGAATACCATCCCTGCCGACATGGACAGAATAAGGAACAACACCAGCGCAGTGACCCTGGACCAACCTGGGGCCATGGACACCACCACCACCACCAACCCCCAAGGTGGACCAGGGTTATCTGTGCGTGCAACTGCACACACTGCACATGTCAGCAGGGGTGGTGGGAGGGGTGGGAGACAGAGGTCGCTGCTTGCAGGCGTTGCTGGTGTGCATGAAGACCCACAACTGGTACGCATAGCTGATGCGTACCAGTCCAGCACCGGAGAGCTCAGCCAGGTAGTGGGGCTCCTCAGAGACATTAAACAGCAGCAGGCTGCCCATCATGCCCGCTTGGACTCCCACATGTCCCAAGTGGAGTCACACATGTCACGTGTGGACTCCCACATGTCACGTGTGGACTCCCACATGACCCGCGTGGAGTCCAAGTGGGATGTACTACATGAGATGACGGCGGTGCACAGGGACATTTTACAATGCCTCCGCCAGATGAACAGCAACCAGTCCACACCTCCCTGTGTGCCAACAACATCTGGTACCGAACAAACTGCAACTGCCACAGGGAGGGAGGAGGACTCTGGCGGAGAGTCCCCTGCACCGCAGCAGCCTGCACTTGAGGGCCCCCCCAAGAAGAGGGGTCGTCCGAGGAGGGGAAAGTGAGAGGCTGATGGCCAAGCGCAACTCCCAGGAAGCCTGAACCTGTTCTGGATTTTCGCCTTTGTGCACAGACTGTTCACCCTGTTGATGGCAACACTACTCCCACACATTGCATGGGGAGTATAAGTTGGAACAATGTGTCAGACAACAGTGGCCCCGATACTGGGGATCCTGTCTACCTGGACTTTCTATTCATCTAGGAACTTGGGATTGCAAGATTCATGTACAGCACAATCCATCCTATGCACTATTATCACAATAAACACACTAATACACCATACTTGCCTCTGTCGTGATTCCAACGTGGGTGCTGTTATGGGGATGATGAACTGCAAAATTACACAGTGTATGCGAACTGCAACAGCAAGGACAACACAGGCATGTGAGTACAGGCAACGTGACACATATGAGGGAGACACACCACCAGGGCTACACAACACATACACACCTAGGCCATCTGACTCATTGCCTACACTGATGTTGCCAGGGAAGACGGTGCAATGCACAGACACCACACCCATTCCCAGTTGTAGTCAAGTAGCCCACAGGTGCAGTAAGCAAATGGCAGTCAAATGTGTGACCACAGACAACGCACATCACAAAGTGAAGCACAGGTTTATTACACAGTTGCAACATGCTGTAACCACTACAGATGCAAGGTAATCCCACCTGGCAGCGGGCACACAGTCAACAACTGTAGACTGAAGGAAGTCCATGGGTGTGGCGCACATCACCTGTAGGGACACAACAGCTACCAGCCTGGATGTGCAATCACGTCGTCGGTGGACACAGTTGACCAAACGAATCTGAAAGTACCCTGTGAAGGACAGAAATGACACACAGTCAAAAGCAATGCAGTACAGGACAGAACAGCAAAACTCATGCACAATACATGTTACAAGATACCCACCCAGAACCAAGTTAGCATGTCAACACTGTTGGGAAGTACAGCCCACCTGTCACCACACATCGCAACACACATCCTGTCAAGTAGCCCATGGACACACTCCAACAGCACCAGAGCACCACCCACACATCATGCCAACTCACATCATTCACATGACACCTCAGGATACTCACATTCAGCTAAAGAAGTTGGTGATGAGCTGTGTGCGGACATCACCATCACCATCATCATCATCATCATCGTCACTGGCATCGTGGTCCAGGCCAGGATCCTCCACAGGTGGCGGATGTTGGTCATCGTCATCCTGGATGAGAGGCAACTCCTTCCGCACTGCCAGGTTGTGGAGCATGCAGCAGACGATGATAATCTTGCACACTTTCGCAGGGGCATATGGGAGGGACCCTCCGGTCTTGTCCAGGCAGCGGAAGCGGCTCTTCAGGAGACCAAAGGTCCGCTCAATCACTCTCCTGGTCCGACCATGTGCCTCATTGTAGCGCATCTGGGCAGGTGTCACAGGGTTCCTGAGGGGTGTCAGCAACCACGGCATGTTGGGGTATCCCGAGTCACCTACGGACAGACAAGTGCACATCAGCTGACTTGGAAAAGTGGGCGGAATACTACAGATCAGATCACACACAATGGCACAAAGTCAGTACACACCGACAAGCCAGGCACGCTGGTTCTGCATCTGTGCCATCAACCTGGGGATGCGACTACTCCTCATCACAAAGGCATCGTGTGCTGAACCAGGGAAACGGGCACACACGTGTGTGATGGTCATGTCTGCAAGACACACCACCAGTGCATTGACCGAGTGGTAGTGCTTGCGGTTCCTGTAGGCCTGCTCCTGGGCCTGTGGTGGTACCAAAGCCACATGTGTCCCATCAATGGAGCCAATGACATGCGGCATCCTCCCCAGGGCATAAAAGTCACTCTTCACGTCAGTGAGTCGTCGCAGTCTAGGGAAATAGATGTACCGGTTCAGGAAGAGCAACATTGCCGCCAAAACATCGCGGAGCACACGGCTGAACATGGTCTGTGACATCCCACCAGCAGACGCCACAGTATGTTGGAAGGTACCGGTGGCAAAGAAGTGTAGGGCTGCCATCACCTTCACCTTGGGGGTCAGCGCTGTAGGATACGGCCGGCCAGGCTGCAAATGTGGGGACAACTGCACTGCCAAATCCTCAATCAGCTGCCTGGTGAAGCGGTACCGTCGGATGCTGTCCCGTTCCACCATCGTTGCCAGGTCTGGGAATGGCCGATGGACAGCAGGAGCCCTGCAGTGCAGAGGAGAAGTAAGCAAGATCGTCAGTCACCCCACATATGCGGCATTGAACACACTCAAGATCCCAACATACATCATCATGAGGCACAACTACATGAAGTGTGCAGTACCGGAACGACATTTATGGTACATACATGGCCAACATCTGTCAACACGGTCCTACAGGTGGCATCAATTTGTCCCTGTTTGGCCCATTGGATATCATGATGCTGTGTCACAGTCACCCCCAGTGACATGTGAGGACAGATGTGCCCCAGGCACCACAGCTCAACGACAGGCACATTCCCAGGGACCCTGTAATGCCACATGGACACTGGCATCACCTGGAGTATCATGTGTACACCACAACAAAACAAACATGACCCCCACAGGTAGTGGCCACACTTGCCATGGCAGGAGAGCCATGGACGTCTGTGACACACACGCACAACATCAGAGTCCATGCACACACAACGTGGATGTGGAGACTGTCTCCCATTGTGCACATGAAATCAGAGACATTGTAAACACTACATGCACAAAGACTGTGGAGGGCCATCACTATTGTGCCACTGGGACACCCTGGCTCAAACATACCGTCCCACATGGGACTCACGGGGTATGTGACATGACATACACAAACACCACTGTGAAATGTGACCATGGCACATGCACAGATATGAACAGTTGCACATCACAGTGGTCACGTACACGTAACACCCATGATCCTGTCCCCATGAACACGTGCACAGCCTGGGGGTGGCTGCCCACAGGTGACACCCACAGGACAACATGTACACCAACATACACACAATAGGAAATGCAGCCTTACATGCCTTATGATAAGGTTTGGACAGGCTGTCGTGATGTAGGTGTGCCCCTCACTCCCTGGGAGCTATCTGTGGCTGGCATATGTCCATCTGAGACAGGCATGCTGACATATGCCAGTCACATGTACAGTGATGCGTTGTACTGCAATGGACCGATCGGTGCCTCCGGCCGGCCCATTGCATTCAATGTGTGCGGGTACGCGTTGTACCCCTGTGCGCGTTGAACAGCAATGGACCGATCGGTGCCTCCGGCCGGCCCATTGCATTCAATGTGTGCGGGTACGCGTTGTACCCCTGTGCGCGTTGAACTGCAATGGACCGATCGGTGCCTCCGGCCGGCCCATTGCATTCAATGTGTGCGGGTGCACGCGTTGTACCCCTGTGCGCGTTGAACAGCAATGGACCGATCGGTGCCTCCGGCCGGCCCATTGCATTCAATGTGTCGCGAGTGCGCGTTGTACCCCTGTGCGCGTTGAACAGCAATGGACCGATCGGTGCCTCCGGCCGGCCCATTGCATTCAATGTGTGCGGGTACGCGTTGTACCCCTGTGCGCGTTGAACAGCAATGGACCGATCGGTGCCTCCGGCCGGCCCATTGCATTCAATGTGTGCGGGTACAGCGTTGTACCCCTGTGCGCGTTGAACAGCAATGGACCGATCGGTGCCTCCGGCCGGCCCATTGCATTCAATGTGTGCGGGTGCAGCGTTGTACCCCTGTGCGCGTTGTACTGCAATGGACCGATCGGTGCCTCCGGCCGGCCCATTGCATTCAATGTGTGCGGGTGCGCGTTGTACCCCTGTGCGCGTTGTACTGCAATGGACCGATCGGTGCCTCCGGCCGGCCCATTGCATTCAATGTGTGCGGGTACGCGTTGTACCCCTGTGCGCGTTGTACTGCAATGGACCGATCGGTGCCTCCGGCCGGCCCATTGCATTCAATGTGTGCGGGTGCAGCGTTGTACCCCTGTGCGCGTTGTACTGCAATGGACCGATCGGTGCCTCCGGCCGGCCCATTGCATTCAATGTGTGCGGGTGCGCGTTGTACCCTGTGCGCGTTGAACAGCAATGGACCGATCGGTGCCTCCGGCCGGCCCATTGCATTCAATGTGTGCGGGTGCGCGTTGTACCCCTGTGCGCGTTGTACTGCAATGGACCGATCGGTGCCTCCGGCCGGCCCATTGCATTCAATGTGTGCGGGTACGCGTTGTACCCCTGTGCGCGTTGAACAGCAATGGACCGATCGGTGCCTCCGGCCGGCCCATTGCTTTCAATGTGTGCGGAGTACAGCGTTGTACCCCTGTGCGCGTTGAACAGCAATGGACCGATCGGTGCGCACCCATTGACAATGGGCTTGCCTGGCAGCGGACGCGTTTTTGAATATTCGAGCGAGTCGGTTGCTGGAAAATCAGTTGGTCACCCACAACAATGTTGCAAAATAATGTATGTCATGAAGTTGAAGATTTGAAGGATGCTGTGGGCGTGTTTTGGTGCTGCTATTCCATGGATTGGCCAGATTCAGAAGATGCTAACGACTTGGACCTATAACTTTGGACACAAGGGACAGTATCTGCCTCTCCAGCACATATATATTGCTGCATGTTCCCCTGAGAGCCCACTTGCCTGCACTACATGCTCCAGGACGACATCTGCCACTGCACTGCTGCTGTCTCTGCCCCTCTGGACCCTGCAATGGCACGTACTGTGGAGAGAGCCCCAGCCTTCAGCCTTGAAGAGAACCAGGCCCTGCTGGACAGCCTACTTCCACAGTACAGCAAGCTGTATGGGACACCAGGGGAGCAGGTGAGTGTTCTGTGCACTGCCTTTCTGAATGTGCATTTTGTCTGACTAGCAAGGCTGAGAGTCAGCACACCACTGGCTAGCAGGCTCACTGAGTAGTTGTCACCCCCCATAGTGTGTAGTGACTTGCACTGGACAGGTATGGTGCAGTGACAGTGCTTCTGAACAGGGTTTTACTCCCCATGCTATGATACCATGTAGTGACTTCTGGAAAACTGTCCATGGGCAGCCGTGCACTGCCTGGGTACACCATGTGCCCCTGTGATTGCGACATGTATATGCAACTGTGTCATGCACGGATATGTTGCATGTGTAGTAATGTCCTTATCACTTTGTCATCCTGACAGGCTTCTGCCCATCGGAAGCATGAGATCTGGAAGGACATCGTCCGGGCTGTCCGGTCCGTGGGGGTCTACAAGCGCCGGATCCGCAACTGCCAAAAGAGGTGGCAGGACCTTCGGGGCTGGACCCGGAGGATTGCACGGGTCCAGCTGAAGCTGTCGCCTCCTCGCAGGAGGGCGGAACACGGACCCTGACCCCCACATGCTCAGGATCCTGGCGGTGGTCTTTCCAGACCTGGATGGGCAGCTGAAGGCCAGAGAGCAGCAAGGAGGGGGTGAGTCAAAGACTGCACTGTGTACTCTGTCTAACATGTTATGTGCCCTCCTCGGGCCAGGTTGAACTGCCACAGTACAGCAGTCATGTTGTCCAGGAGCCATGTCCCTCTATTGTGCACTGCCCACTCCTCATCTGATACCCAGGTGTGGCCCTTACATGCAGGAATTCTGTCACTTAGGACTGTGTCCTTGCAGTTTGCTTGACTCAAGGTGGGAGACAGCATCTGTTTCCCTGACTCTGTGGTGGGCATCATGGGTGGGTCCATTGCTTACACAATGCCTGTATTCTGACATGTAGGGTAGTGTCACAGGTCTCCCATATGTCCAATAGGTATGACCTGGACAGATGAGGGTTAAGAGGATGTGTTGTGGGGGGATGTACATGTGCACTTGTGCAGCTCCAGGACTTGCATTCCCCATGACCTACTATTGTGACACAGTGCAGAGTGTTGTTGTCTGGCTGCAAAGTCATACATCACTGAGACAGTGATGTATGACTTTGCAGTCATGCCTCCGCCATGGCATGTGTCTACTGATTGGTGATCCTGCAGGGGAGTGACATGTGCTACATGCACACCATTGTGGCGCTGGCTATCAGGACATGGGTGCATCATGGTGTCTGTCGCTGGTATGCATCACATGCATTTCCTATTTGACTCTGGGCATCCCTTACATCCGTAAACCTGTACTGACTCAGTGGCAAGAGCTGTGATGTGTCCACACCGTGTCCTCTGCACTGTCCAACTACTGTGTACTTGGTGCATGTGTCAACACTGGGGTGTTGCAATCCAACAGACACCAGACAGATGGGTGCAAGGCCATGTGGGATGTGAGTGCCATGCTTGGCATCAGACTGACAATTGACTTCTCCTGTTCAATTAGTGCACTTTTAGCAATGTACAACTAATGATGCCAGGGCTTGCTCTGGGATGTGCTGTGCTCACAGTGGTGTGTGCGTTATGTGCAGGTGACTGATGTCTGTCTGTTTCCCCATTGTTTGCAGATACATCCACGGCCACGGAAGGGGACAGCTCCACGGACCAGGAGGAGCCGGAGAGCCAGACTGGGTCAGCAGCCGAGGAGTGGTCGGAGGGACCCAGTGGCACGGAGGGCGAGGGGAGCCACACCGAGGAGTCCTCAGCAGCATCCACCTCAGCTGAGGACCAGAGCAACTCGGAGGATGACTCCCTTGTGGAGGCGGGTGTCAGCAGCCACCACACCCCAGCTAGTGTTGCTGTCCCCGCCACCACCAGCACCACCACCGCCCTCCCATTGGCTCCCATTCCCCAGGTCCGTGGAGGCTCCCATGTCCGGGAGCGTGTCTCCTTTGGGCCAGGCACCGCACCCCCTGCCCCTGTGTCCCCTGCTGCCCTGAGTGAGGAGTCTGTGTACCTCCTTCGCCAGCTCCATGTAGGGCAGACAGCCATGCTGAGTGTCCTCCATGCGCACACCGCGCTGTTGACTCAGCTGGTGTCGTTCATGGAGGGCATCTCATCGGGCATGTCTGACCTACAGAGGGGCAATAGGTCCATGGACTCCTCCCTGGCGGCAGCAGTGTCCCTCCTCAAACGGTCCCTCACCCCTCCTGCCTCTGCTCCATCCACACTCCCCAGCACCTTACCCATCCCAGGCACACACACACTGGCACACACCAGCACACACACATCCAGCACACTGACACACACGCCAATGACAAAACGCACACGCAAGCACATTCAGGGGACTGAAGCCAGACTCACAGGGGATGGGGCCCTGGAACACACACACGCATCCACATGCACTGCGCAGTCCTCAGTTCCCTCTCCCTCCAAAGCACCCTCCCTTGCCTCACCTGCAACCCCAAAGTCACAGCAGCTCTTCCTCTGTGACCTCGGCCTCTTCCCCACCGATGAAGCTGCTCCAGCATCCCGGGGAAGAGGAAGCCCACCCACACGGAGCAGAGTGCCCCTCGCCCCCGGACACCCTCCCCCAGGCGCAGACGGACTGAGGCCCCCACCCGCAAGTCCCCCTGGAGTGCTAAGAGCAAGACCCCGCCACCGCCCTGCAGCTCAGGCACAAGGTCTCCGTCCTCCATCCCTCAGGCCCCCACTGCACAGGTGCCCCCACCACACCCTGCCCCAGGTTCCCCCACCCACAGATATACCATCCCCAAGATGCTCCGGCCTTCTCCCCCTGCCACTTGCTCTCCCAGCACCACACCCCCCGCTGCGCTTGTCTGTGCCACTGATGTGGTGAGGGTGTCCCCCCTCTGTCCAACCCACCTTGCCTGTTCCCCATTCTCCTCCCCTGGAGGTAGGCACTGCAGTGGAGTCCACTACCGCCCTGTCTGACTTGGGCACTGCAGTGGCGGACCTGTCCACCCCATCTGCAGGGTCCACTGCAGTTGTGCCGGCACCCACGACATCTGTGTCATGCCCCCCAGTTGTGCCGGCACACACCATGTCAGACACCTCCACTGCAGTTGTCAGTGGCTCTCCAGCACCCACCACCCCTTCCCTGACTCCCCCTGGTGAGCCCTGATCCTGTCCCTGCGGTGCCTGGCCTGCCCCCCGGTTGCCCCTCCTAGTGGATTGTCCCTGGTATTGTGCAGGCATGCGTAGGGTGACATCTGCCAGTGTCACCCTGTTTGAACTTTGACAATGGACTGGCCATTGGCCTTTGCTCTTTTTCAGGACTTCGTTTGGCCTCAACACATATGCTGAATAAAGCAACTTTCTTTTCTCTAGTGCTCATGCTTCAGATGTACATGTTGTTGGTGCAGCTAACCATGCCCTTGCTGCAGTGATGGTGATATCTGGTCTCATGATTATGAAGTGTTACTGTGCAGGAACCCATGTGGTCCAGGGGGAATGTGTCCTATCATGTGGTGTATCCATGTCATCAATAGCAGCATCTGAGGGTGTCATGTGTTCAGTATTTGGCAATGGGTTTCCAACTTACATTAGCTATTTCACATCTGTGGCTTCCACCCCTGCACATCTGTTGTGCCTGCCATTGTTCAATTCGTCTACTTCCCTGACCGTGTGGCCATCTCCACTGGACATGCAGGTTTGGGCATCAATGGGGAAGGACTCATCTGTGTTGTCAGTGCAACATTGCTATACAAGTGTGTTGGATCTGTGCTGATGATTTCGTTGGCACTTCCATGACCAGGCTGATGTGACGGGAGCCCTCATTTGGTGCTAATTGTTGATTGTGTGACCAAGTGCTCAGCTGACATGATGGGGCCCTACTGAGGCAACATATGGCACAGCTTTCCTCACACAGGAGTGGAGTCCCCTCATGGCAGTGTGTACACGTGTGACATTGCCTGCGCCCAAGGTGTGTGTTGTATGTGCATGTCTGTGTGTTCACTTCCATTCATCTGCGCATGCTGTGATCCCTAGTGTTGTACCTGTTTGTGATGCTTGCTGACTTGAGCTATGTTCCCCCAAAGTCTTCTCCCTGTGTTCTCTGTGATGTGGGTGCATGGCACATTACTGGTCATCAGGGTGTCACCCATAGGTGTGTTTGCTGTCAGGGCAGAGTTTGTGTGCTGACGCAGATGGGTCTGCAGTCAGGTTTCCCTTTGGCACTTGTTGTTTGCCCCTGTCATGTGATTTCCAGTTTGTGTTATCTTTCAGTGATTGTGACACGTTGTGTGTGTGACTGCTGGCACTCCTTAGGGTCCGGGCTGCAATGTTGGTTGTTGTCTATGTGTGTTCTTTGTGGGTGACCTTGGTTTCTTCATTGGTGTGTGACTGTGGCTGGGATCCCATTGGTCGGTGTGGTATTGCCGTCATGTCCATGTACAGCGTAGTGTGCAGTGTGTCAGACATTCAGGAGTCTTGTTGAGTGTCCATGTGTGATGTGTTTCTACACCTTGGTTCCCACCCACCACCCTGGAATAGTAATGGGTGCATGTGCAATGTCACCAGTGCATGTGTACTTCACTGCTGCACATTGTTGGAGGTCGAGGGGTGTGGTGTTGAGTGTGTGCAGATGAGAGTTGTTGCCCGGCTAGTCCCCTGCCTCCATGTTGGCCTTGGCTTACTGGCCATGCTGATTGATTTGTGCTTGTGTAGGTGTGATGGTAGTTAGTTGCTCAGGACACCTGACTGTGGTTCACAGTGTGAACGACATTTAGCTTTGTCATCACAGTGGTATTTTTCTTCAGCCCAGGGTCACCACATTGTGGGGGCCCTGGGGAGTGGTGCTGTGGTGTGTCTGTGACTTGCTGTGTCAGTTGTTGTTCCTACGTGCCTGTGTGACATGTGTGTTTTGTGCTCCCTCTCACCTGTCAATGCCTGCTTGCCCACATAGGGGATTTGGATCCATGAGTTACCTTAGTGTGGCAGTGTATGCACATCTGTATGATTGGTATTCAGCTCTCCTCATGTGTTGTGTTGTTGCCTGGGGACACTGGCACCCCCACCCCTCACCTGCTGTGTATGATGACAGTGTTGGTCTGCCTGTTTGTGTTTGTGCATCTGCACCACTGCATTGGCATATCTTGGGTGTGCCATTGGCTGTATGTTGTTTGGTGTGTTTCCCCTGCTGTCCCTGGGACTCCTAGGTCATCGGTCAGCACAGTGATCATGGTTTGTGTGTCCCATTGCTGCCATGGTATGGTATCTGTTCACCTCACATCTGCTGTCTCCACAGGGTATCTGCATTTGTGTGCCCATTGGTGCAAATATGTGGTTCTGCATTCTGATGGTCACTTCTGTCATTGTGTCATTGATGACTGTTGACGGTCTCTGCCACCATGGGTG
>CAWUFW010034531.1:0-10981 GCA_963921515.1 Calotriton arnoldi | reverse complement strand
TGGTGTACTGTTCATGACCCCTCCCAACACGGCGTGCTCCAACTTGGCATGTGCGCATCTACCCGTCGCACCCACCCACCTGAGCACTGCGTCCATACGACTTCACACGACACATGTGTGTCTTCCACAGTAGTGCTACTCATTTGCGTTGACATCCAATACCAGTGGACTACATGGTCATGTCACGACTGCCGTGTACTTCACATACTCTCATCCTCTCTCATTCGTACTTGTGAAATGAGTCAGCGGAGACAGTTTTGGTTTCAAACATTATATTGAGTCTTCTGTCCTCTGTGATGCAGTATAGTGGACACTACTGGCAGCGGAATACATGTTGAGGATATACTGAGCATGATTGCAAATGGGATAGGGTGTGGGGTTACATGTGATTGGCTGTTGCATGTGGGATGTGGGCTTCAGAGTGACATCTGCTTGGCCAAGGCTGTGCTAATGTACATTTACGTATAGCTGCGGAGCTGCGGACTTTGACACAGACGGTATACATGTAGCCTACCAGACCGCTTGGCATCATGGGCACAGTCCATCTCAGTTCCATGTGACAGGTTTGCTGCGGTTGTTCCTCATGCACGCGTGCATGTGAGATGACATCAGGGCATGTGCTTGCGTGCATGCAGCGGCGTGCCACTTGTTGTTGCACTGTGGTGGTTACTGGACATGTCACAGTCACTGGGGTCGTGTTGTTGTTGTATGCACTTGTCGTCCATGCAAAGGTCCTGGTATGGGATTCCCGGGCGGGGGTGGAGGGGTGCAGCACCCACAGACTCCAGGCGACCTATTCATGTCCACTGAGCGGTGTGTGTGTCCATGGGCGCTGGATCCATGTCGTGTCCTGGTTGTTCGTGCAGTTCCGTCCATGTGGGTGCGATACACAGAGCCCATGCCACTGCCTCCCACGATGCATGCGGTGTTCCTGGATGTGATGGGGAACAGTGTGCATGTCCCGGTCATATCCGATGTCATGGCGATGTCGTTGATGGTGTGGTTACAGTTGCCGGTCGTTTGGTATGGCTGTTGTGGTGGTGACTGGCCAGTCCGTGCGGAAGCTAAGCATGGGTGCGGGGTTGGACATCATAGGTCACTCGGGGAACCTGCGTTGTGGTCCGACGAATTGACAGGTTGTCAGGTATGCGATGCCGCTCCAGCAGGGCTTCCATGTCATTGGTGGTGTACATGTTTGCCAGCCAATGTAGCGGATGGTGGCTGTCAAGGTGTTGTTCGTAAGTTGTCCCTTGGAGGACCATGATGGGGCATGCTGGGTGACATTCGATGTAGCTGTTCTCGATGATCCGTCGTGTGGAGGCACAGTGGTCCCATTTCAGTGCGGGTGCGATGTTGGCCACATACGCCATGCCCCCATAGGCAGAGCAGGCCCTGTCGTGTGCGTCCAGAGGGAGGAGTAGTGGTAGCAGGTCTGCCTTCAGACATGCCGGGCTGGAGAGGCATATCTCGACGGGATGCTGGTATGGACACCTCCGACAGTAGAAGACGGGCATGACGCAGCTGAACAATGTGATGCGGTAAGTCAGTCGGTAACTTACGTTCAGCAGGGACAGGAGATCGCATCCCAATGTATGGAACAGGTTGGTTTTGTACAGCTTGAGCTGTTCGGCGTAGTTGGGTAGGTGTGTTGCGGTTGCCATTTCCCAGCGGTGCGTTGTGGTGGCGTGCTCCGGCTGTGTGTGCAGTCTGCAATGTGCACGCTCCGAGGTTGCTGTGAGCTCTGTGTAGTCGTAGGGAGACAGGACTTGTGTTCTGTTTGCTTGTTTGGAGGACACGGGCCCTCTTCCCACATGCTTCTCAGACAGTTCAAGGTCAGTGATGTGTGACTCCTTCCAATTAACTTGCATGTGGCCGACATGGGGGAGTGTTTTCTTCTTTCTTCCCCGTCCGTTGTGTGCTTCTGTGATATGCGCTATCTGCCCTGTGGTCGGTCTCCTCGGCATGCCTGTGTTGGTCTATTCTTGGACAATGGCTGTATTCACCGGCTTCTGTCGTAGGGCTGTGGTTTCCGGAGTTGGAATGGAAGGTCATTCAGTGCTGTCTGCTCTCCCTTGTGTGGGCGGCAGGCTGCCTTTCCGCTCTGCGTTGGGCCTTGTGTGTGAATGTTATTCTTGGGCCACCTGTTGTCGGTCCCCGGGCTCTTTGGTGTTCCGTTTTATATGTCTTGTTCATATGTGCAGGGTGGTATGGGTGTTTCTGTGTGGTACTGGCGTTCCTCTTCCCGAAGGGGCCCTGCTTCTCCTAGTTGGTGTTGCCGCCGCTGTGTGCTTTGCCATGTTTGTTACACTGGGGTGTGTCCTGCTGTTGCGTGACTTCACTGACATGTGTGCGTCGGTTGTGTGTCGTTGGGTGTTGTCCGTGAATTGGGCGTTGGGGACATGTCTGTGGCAGGCCTGTCACGTGTCATGTGCGTTCGGGGTGGGGCTGATGTGTGCTGCTTGGTTGTGTCCCTGTGTCTGTGTGCGACGCATGCATGGCGCTGCGGTTGGCCTCTGCGCTGTGCGCATGTGTGGCAGCGTCATCGGCGCTTTGGGGCCGTGACGGGGTGGTTGGTTCCTAGTCCCAGGTGGTGTGTACACATGTGTTCCGCGATGTTACGATTTGGCCTGTGTGTCATATGTGGATGCAATGGTGGATGTGTGTGTACACGCGCTGGTGGGGGGTTGTCCGCTTTTCCGCCCTTGCACTGTGTGCGCTGTTTGCGTGCACTTGTTGTGTGTGTGCCTACCTGCGTCTCCGCGGTACGTTGCGCCCTTGGTGGTGCATCAGCAGAAGCATGGGGAGGGCCTGCAGTGCTGGATTCATGCTCGGGGAGCCGCTTCTTCGTTGTCCGTGCTCGGCATCCGTGTTACCGCTTCGGTTTGTCGTACGGTATCTCTTGGCCGTGGGAGCCGTTTGTTTGCGGCATCGTAATTTATGCGCCGGGCGGGACGTGTTTCTGCCGGACGGTGTGTGTCAGTTAGCTGCGCCGCTACGTGTACGGGCGCACTTTGATGGCGGACGGTGTTGCTGGCTTGCCGGCGGTGTTTGGCCTACTTTTCGCATCATAATTGGGCGGGCGTGTGGACTGCTGCGTGCCGGCGGTAACTGGTGCTTTTGCATCTGCCAGCACGGCGGTGGTGCTTCCGCCCGCCATCGTAATGTGCCCCATAGTCATGTAATGGCAAAGCAAAATATTTTTAGGTCTTTATTTATAAACATTTTCATTTGTATTGTTCATTATTTTTTAGTACCAAAAATAAAACATTTGTATACATTTTTGTTTACATTCTTAGACTACATTTAATATAATTTTATTATTTTTGAAAAAATGTATAATATGTATTTGACAAGGTTATATTTTATTATTTAGTATATTGAATATTATTTGCAATACAATAATATTTAATATGTTAAATGTCCTGACTGTGAAATGCTATCCTTTCAGATATTACTTAATAATAACTACACACTAAAAGGACTGCTTATATATCGGCCGCCGAAGGCACGGACCCCTCTTATGGACAGAATTAGTCCCTTCTTGGAATCCAGTATAAACTGTTCAGATTTTACAATATTAGGAGATTTTAACTATCACCTAGAAAATGCAGCAGACCACAACTCTACCACACTTATCGACGCTATGGCGGGGTTCTCACTGGGACAGATAGTTAAGCAAAGAGACACATGTCGCTGGACATACCCTGGATGGAATTTTTACCTCTAATCCTATGCTCAAAATTTTGGAGGTTATCCCCGTCCCTTGGTTGGACCACAGAGCTATAATGCTCACTGTAAGGGCAAATGTGCAACAAGCAACATCAATAATCACACCCATCTCGGTCACTCACCATGATTGGGCTAAAATTAATACTCCTGACTTACAGGCCTTATTACTCGAAACTAAACCAAACCTCGTATCGGATACCAATGCTGTGGTTCACAGATTAACCACTTGGGTTAAAACAGCGGTAGATGCGGTAGCCCCCAAAAAGAGTTTTTTGTCCAGAAGGAAAAAGCCCTCTGAACCTTGGTTCTCAGACAAACTTTGAGCACAAAAAAAAGCATGCAGAAGGTCCGAAAGAAAGTGGAGAGCAAATTATGATCTGGCGAGAAAAATTGAATATGCACATACACTGTCAGAATACAAGAAACTGATCATTGAGGAAAAAAGCAAATATTTTACAATCGAAAATACTGGAGGCTAAGAACTCCAGCAGGGAGCTGTTTGCTACAGTTAAAAACTAGCCAATCTTCCAGCTAAATCTCAGACAGCTAGTAGCCCGGAATTTTGTAATACTCTGGGACAGTTTTTTATAAACAAAGTTGGAGACAGTGTATAAAACCTTCAAAGACAGCAATCACTCCTCCTCTAAGATAACTAAGCCAGGGCTAGATACTCGCACACCCGGCACGGGTTTCTTCTTTTCCTCTCCCTTGGTGGAACAGATCATTCAAGTGGTGAAGACAACCAAGTCAGGAGCCCCGTCAGACCCCTGTCCACCCAACGTTTTCCATTTGTTCCCTGAAATATTCAGTGAACAACTTAGACTAGTGTTCACGGAGATAATACAGTCAGGGCTGTTTCCTGAGGCGTGGAAGGCAGCCTCAGTCCTGCCTCTGTTAAAGAAACCCAACCTGACCCTAAGGAACCTAGGGGTCCATTACGATGGCGGGAGGACAAAGTCCGCCCGCCATCGCAAGGGAGCCAGGGACTGACCACCGAGTTGCGGCGGTCCCGCCATGTGAATTAGGATGCGCCCGCCACACTGGCGGGCGCATCCTGGCCCCTTTACATTGCAGGTGGATCTGCTGGCTGCAGACCCGCTCGCAATGTGAAAGGACTAGTGCACAGCATTGCCATGCACTACATGGCAGGCACCACGTGGTGCCTGCCACGTAGTGCATGGCAATGAGGGGGGTACCATAGGTACCCCCCATGTGCACCCCCTAACCCCCCAACACCCTGGGGCCCGCAACGGGCCCCCAACAGAAGGAATTGCATGCCTTTCCATGGCGGCAACGCCTGCATCACAACAGGGATGGCGGTGTCTTGCAGACACCGCCACCAAATTATGCCCGTTCTCCGCCCAGCGTACGGTCTTACCGTCCGCCGCGGACCCCCCAGCCATCCTAATATGGCGGGGGGTCGATCAGGCATGGATGGCGGGCGGATCGCCCCGCCGGGCCGGCTGTGGCGATCCGCCCGCCATCCTAATGGGCCCCTAGTAGCTACCGTCCGCTCTCTAGGATTCCTTTCCCGCCTAAGGTGCTGGAGAAATTGCTTAACATACAGATTACAACTTTCATCTCCACCGGAGACCTCCTGGACCATTCACAATATGGTTTTAGAGAGGGCCACGGTACAGAGACTGCTCTGGTCATGGCGGCAGAGGAACTTAGAAGAACACTGGATGCAGGAGGGAAGGCCGCCTTGATTTTGTTAGATCTATCGGCGGCCTTCGATACAGTTAATCATGAAATGTTTACTGGCAGACTTAGCGGAGCTGGGGATTCAAGACACCGCCTTACACTACTGTCATCCTATCATACGGACAGAACTTTTGCAGTAGAGTTGGGTGGATCTGCGTCCAAATCTTTCAAACTGCCTTGTGGGGTGCCTCAAGGCTCCTCTTGAGCCCCACACTTTTTAATATCTATGTGGCCCCTCTGGCATCGATTATTAGGCAGTGTGGTTTTTCGGTGGTCTCCTATGCCGATGACACCCAGATGGTGGTATCAGTCTCAAATAATGTGGAAGAGACAGCCGATCGTTTTAACGACTGCATGTCGCAGGTAAATACCTGGATGCAGACCAACTGCCTGAAATTGAACGGCGAAAAAACGGAAGTCTTGCTGCTAGGATCCAACGCTTCCTTTGGTCTCCGAGATGGTGGCCAGCCAATTTGGGCGAATGCCCAATTCCAGTCCCTAAGGTTAAGAACCTAGGTGTTGTCTTTGATGACAGATTGACATTTGAGTGTCAGATTAACAAGCTTGCCTCTACTTTCTGGGGTATTTTAAAGATGATCAGGAAGATCCGGCCTTTTATTCCCCCTGATGCATTAAAAACACTGGTCACAACCTTGGCCCTTT
The DNA here is from genome assembly GCA_963921515.1 of Calotriton arnoldi. Classification (NCBI taxonomy): domain Eukaryota; kingdom Metazoa; phylum Chordata; class Amphibia; order Caudata; family Salamandridae; genus Calotriton; species Calotriton arnoldi. The sequence goes on along the minus strand of CAWUFW010034531.1, from coordinate 4,885 downwards.
CCAGACTGGACTATGGCAATGCCCTATATGTGGGGATACAATCCCAGTATCTATTAAAACTGCAGCGAATGCAGAATGCTGCAGCTAGATTAATACTGGACATCCCCAAATATGAATCAGTCTCCCATAGATTGAGAGACCTCCACTGGCTCCCAGTGGATAAAAGAATTAAATTCAAATCACAATGCCTAGCATATAAAGCCCTACAGGGTAAAGGACCACTGTACTTGAGGACGCATTTGAAATGGTATATGCCAGCCAGAAATCTAAGATCATCTCATTCAAAACTGCTATTAATACCCAGGTTCAAGCAGGTTCGCTGGGGGCAGAAGCTTCCTATTGGGGACAGCGAAAACTTGGAACCTCCTGCCGATTTCGATAAAGAGCAGCACGTCGCTTATGTCGTTTAGAAGATTGCTGAAAACATGGTTATTCTCCAATTGATTTGCTCGAATATCGTATCAGCATCACTAGGTCCTGCCAAACGCTAACGTCCTGCCAATTCCAGCACCAAGACGCCTCGGGCATACGTGCGCTATACAAATCTATGAATCAAATCAAATCAAATAATTTACAATATTTTTAACAGAAATATTTTGTACAACATATATAGTTTTTTATCACATTTTTATATTTGTTGTACATTTACAGAGTATGAAATAAACATATATTTTAATATACATTAAATATTATATTTTAGCTTTTTGGATAATATAACAGTTAATGTATATTTTACATTTTCTTACATTTATTTTTAACATTGGGAAAAAACATTGCAATACATAAAGTTATATATTGAATTTTAAACATTTTTTTCTATATTTTCCATTGTTGTCTATGGGGAGTTAGTCTTTTTTTCATTTTAATTATGCGGCCATTTTTTCCCCTATTTCCTCACTTTTCTATCTATCTGTTTCGTTTTTAGGTCATTTTGGAAGACGGAACTCGTGGTTGGGAGCTGTGTTTCGTCCGTTCAGGTAAGTTTAATTTTATATACTTTTAAGTTAGTTTTAGGGTAGTGGTAAGGTAGTAGTAGTGTAAGTAGATTTGTTAGGGCGTTATTCAATCGTTTTTGATGTAGTTAGGTGTTGTTTTGGTAGTTTAGTGTGCTATGTGTTTGACGTAGTGTTGGATAAAATTAGAATGTTATGTAGTGTTAGTTATGTGTTTATTAAATGTATCATTGTATATTTAATGTTGATGTTAATGCTTGTGGGTTTGTATTTGTGTTGTGGGTGGGTGTAGTTTTCCTTTTTATTTACAGGTTTTTTCTTTGGTGAACGGATGGAGTTGCCCAAGCGTTTTTTTTTTTCTATAAAGGAAAATGTTATTTCTTGTTTGATAACAAGTAAGTTTATATTTCCTTTTTTTCTGCGTTTGTTGGAGCGTTTTTTAAAACTTTTGGGGTTTTTGAGGGTTTCGTCATTAAGAGGTTTGCGGCGCTGGACTTTTTTTCTAAAGTTTATTTTTGCATTTTTTTTGGGCTTTGTTATCCAATGGATTCGTATTTCATTGGTTTGCTGTGGATTTTATCGTTTTCGAGGATATTCTACTGCTACATAACTGTAAGTATTTTTTTTTTTATTACTATGGGTGAGAAATGTATCTTTTTCTTCATTGTCTCTTTTTTCTAAATATTTATATTATGTCATATAATTTTGTGCTGTATTTTAAATTTTATGACATAATTATATTTATTAATTAAAAAAAGAGAAATCTGTTGTTTATATGTTTTGTAGTTGTAAGATTTTAACAATGGTTACTATTTTGTTTAGTTTAAAGAATTGATTTAGCAATCATGTCTAGGTATTCTAGACCTTGGGTATTTTGATACAACCTAGTTTTATATTGCAGATATTCGTACATAGTTTTAGTTTGTTTACTTAATTTAGGGCCTATTTTACTTAGTGATTGATCTAGTATGAGTTCTTGGTAGCTCTGTTCTTTTTTAATTGCTTCAATGAGTTTGTGAAGTGTTGGTTGTCCCCTTCCGATTGTGGCTTGGAAGGCATTATGCCATCCTTCCACCGCATTGTTTGTTTTGGCTTTTTGAGTCACAGTACTGGTGTATACGTTCCACCAGGGGATCTGAAATTTAGGTTGTCTACGGTGCCCTGACCTATGTAACCTTCCCACCCAGGTGTCTTTGAAGTAGCCTAGGAAGGAACTTAGGGGCCTATTACGATGGCGGTCGGAAAACCTCCCTGACCGTCATGGTAGCGGGAAAAGACCGCCCGCATGGCCCGCGACATCACCGCCGGTCGAATTACGATGACCCGCGGTCGAAATCCGACCGCAGCGGTCTGATCGCGGGCCTTAACATTGCGGCGGTTGCTGCTGCCCGCAGCACCGCCGCGATGCCGAAAGGAGCATGTCCTGCATTTCCCTGTACTGCCTGCCACCTGGTACAGGGAAATGTAGGGGGGGACCATGGGTACCCCCCCTTGTGCACCCACACCCCCAACACATTGGGGGCCCGCAACGGGCCCCCGGAGGACAATCTCCGCATGCCTTTCCATGGCGGTCTGACCGCTAAGGAAAGGCTGGCTACCGCCGGCATCATAATCGTGCCGGCGGAGCCTGCTCTGCACCGCCATCCTTATCCCGGTCCTGCTCCGTCCGCCAGGCAGGAGTGCGGATGGCAACCGGCAGAAAAGCGGTGGTCGGAATTTCCCACCGCCGCGGTCACCACCGCCATCCTAATTTGACCGGCGGTTTTCTGGCTTGCGATCACGGGCGGATGTCCACCGCCGGTCCGGCAGGCACCACCGCCGGCTCGGCGGTGGACATCCAACCGCCATCGTAATAGGCCCCTTAATTTTGTTTCATTAGCTTGATAGAAAGGACTTTCTATAAGTAAGTTGTAGTGATTGGCTACAGTAGTTGGGACATAGGCCAGGGCTATTCATTTTTTAATTTGATAGGCAAAGTTGCTATTTGTGCAATAATCTATGCTCAAAGTAGATTTCTGTAGGTGCCTCCATATGCTCTGATTAAAATGGTATTAGCAACCTTGTATTGCAGTTTGTGGGTATAGTTTGAGGATGGATTGTATCATTGCCTTCTCAAAGTCTATTATGATTCTTTGGGGACAGTAATTTTCTGTGAATTGTTTGACTATTGTTAGTAATTCTACATAAGTGGTGTTCTGTTTATTAGGCAGTATGCGTAAATAAATGGTATTTTTGTACCCTCATATTCTCCGTGGATGGTATACAGCTGATAGAATGGTTTGGGGCAAACTTTAAATGTGCCATCCATCATCCACATTTCGCAGTTTCTGTAAATTTGTATTAGTTGCAAACATAATAATTTGTTTCATGACTTTCGTTGTCATAAATAAGGAATTTTTCCTCTTTGTGGGTGATGGTATACTCAGGTAGTAGTTGGATTTCTCCAAAAGCTTGTGGGATAGGTGGAGTTTGAGCTGTAGCTCTTTTAGTTCTTGCTATTGGTCTTTTCAAAGTGGGGATGGAAGGTAGTTGTCCTGTGACATGTTCTGGCACTCTAGTCAAAACATTCTTTAATATTTGAGTGCTTGTTTGTTGGGAACTTGTGCTTGCTTCCCTTATTGTCTCTAGGGCATCTCTTACTTCAACTTCAGTGACATTGGGGGGATGGTTGTGTTCTCTAACATTCACTACATTGGTATCTACTGTAGTGGCTCTCCCATAACAGGAATCGGAATAATATTTACTACATTTCCAATGGGTTTTATTTTATATAACTTTTTCTTGGATATAAGGATAACCCATATAGCAAAGCAGTAGTTTCCCCTTTTGCGATGTAATGAACTTTGCTCCTTCTGCCATTTTTGGGGTATATCTGTGAAGATATATATATATGTTTAATAATTATGCAATTTTGAATAATAAACATGCTAGTATAATTAATATTATAGAAAATATACTTACATTAGTGTTGCTTTACTTTTGTTGATGGTATGATTTGATGGTTGTTGTTTATTCACTGTTCTATTTTCTGTTGGTATGAAAGCAAAATGTTTATGTTATTAAAATATTACATATATTTTTTATTTTATTGTATCGTTTTGTATTTACTAGTAAAACAAGTAATACTTACTAAATGTAGTTGATAAACTTAATTTTGTGGATGTTTTTTGTTGGTGCAGCTTGTAGAAGCTGTGAAGAGAAAAGTATTTATTAGATAACCCCTTCGACGCTGCGCGAATTCTCACGCTGTGCGGGAGAATTAATGAGTGGGCGTGTTTCGGATGGCCCCCAGCCGTCCTCCGCACACGCCCACCGTGACGTCGGACGGCCGGGGGCCGTCCTGAGCACCGAAGAGGTTAAAAAATGTTTTTTATTTAATTTATCGTTTATTATTTTGTTCTATGTGTTAGTTCCTTTATATACTTACTTAGTTTGATGTTTTTCTTTAATGTAGATTTTGTAGTTTTCTTCGAAGTTGTCTGTTGTTACCATTTTTGGTGCAGTTGTAGTGAAGTGTAAGCTGTGAAATAAAAGAGAAAAGGTTATATTTTTAGTTTATTAGATTATTTTCATAATTTACGACCACATGTATGAAGCTAAAGAATTGCAAATAAGAGTCGCAGGGGGATATTCTCAAGAACGTGTGATAGTTATCGCAAAATTAGCTTAACGCAACTTTGCACATCGCAGTCCATCGCGGGAAAATAACACTGTGTTAACGTTGTATTCTCAACCCGGCAGCACCATGCGATAGTCTCACGATAACACGCCAAATGACCACGTTACAATTAACGCGACGCCGAAAAAATGCGAAACACGAACGCGAAAAAAGTTGCGATGCCCCAAATCGCGATACAAAAATCAGCGATAACCAGCGACAGGCCTGCAATTCCCACGCGTCATGCGGGAAAATGCACCATAAAAGCAGAAAA
>CAWUFW010034530.1:0-10981 GCA_963921515.1 Calotriton arnoldi | reverse complement strand
GTGCTACGTTCAGTTACAATCTTGCTAAGTGCAGAAAGAGGCAAGTGAGGTGCAAGATGGAGGCCAGCGAACTGCAGAAAGAGGCAAGAGAGTTGCAAGAAACAGGCAAAGGGGTGCAGAAAGATAGAGCAGGTGTGCAGACAGAGTCAAGAGAGGTGCTGAAACAGAGAAGAGGGGTACAGAAAGAGGCAATAGGGATGCAGAAATTTGCAACAGAGGTGCAGAAAGAAGCAAGAGCAGTGCAGAAAGAACCAACAGAGGTGCAGAAAGAGGCAGGAGAGGTGCACAAAGAGGCAAAAGGGGTACAGAAAGAGGCAGGAGGGGTGCAGAAAGAAGGAAGAGAAGTGCAGAAAGAAGGAAGAGAAGTGCAGAAAGAAGCAACAGAGGTGCTGAAAGAGGCAAGAGGGGTGCAGAAAGAGGCAAGAAAGGTGCAGAAAGAGGGAACAGGGGTGCAGAAAGAGGTAAGTGGGATACAGAAATTTGCAAGAGAGGTGCAGAAAGAAGCAAGACCAGTGCAGAAAGAAGCAAGAGAAGTGCAGAAAGAAACAAGAGAAGTGCATAAAGAAGACAGAGAGGTGGAGAAAGTAGGGAGAGAGAGGTGCCGAAAGAGGCAAGAGGGATGCAGAAATTTACAAAAGAGGTGCAGAAAGAAGCAAGAGCAGTGCAGAAGAACCAACAGAGGTGCAAGAAGAGAGGCAAGAGGGGTGCAGAAAGAGGCAGGAGAGGTGCACAAAGAGGCAAGAGGGGGTACAGAAAGAGGCAGGAGGGGTGCAGAAAGAAGGAAGAGAGGTGCAGAAAGAAGCAACAGAGGTGCCGAAAGAGGCAAGAGAGGTGCAGAAACAGGCAAAAAAGGTGCAGAAAGACGGAACAGTGGTGCAGAAAGAGGTAAGAGGGATACAGAAAGAGGCAAGAAAAGTGCAGAAGGAAGCAAAAGAGGTGCAGAAAGAGGCAAGAGAATGGCAGATAAAGGCAAGAGGGGTTCAGAAAGAGGCAAGAGAGGTGCTCAAAGAGGCAAGAGAGATGCACAAAGAGGGAAGAAGGGTACAGAAAGAGTCAAGAGGGGTGCAGAAAGAAGCAAGAGAGGTGCAGAAAGAAGCAAGAGAACTGCAGAAAAAGGCAAGAGAGGTGCAGAAGGAGGCAGGAGCAGTGCAGAAAGAAGCAAGAGAGGTGGAGAAATAGGGAAGCAGGGTTTCAGAAAGAAGCAAGAGCAGTACAGAAAGAACCAACAGTGGTGCAAAAAGAGGCAAGATGGGGTAGAAAGAGGTAGGAGAGGTGCAGAAAGAGGTAAGAGGGGTACAAAAGGAGGCAAGAGGGGTGCAGAAAGAAGGCAAGAGAAGTGCAGAAAGAAGCAACAGAGGTGCTAGAAAGAGGCACAAAGAGGTGCAGAAAAGAGGCAAGAGAAGTGCAGAAAGATGCAACAGAGGTACAGAAAGAGGCAAGAGAGGTACAGAAACAGGCAGGAGAGGTGCAGAAACAGGCAGGAAGAGGTGCAGAAAGAGGGAAGAGGGGTGCAGAAAGAGGCAAGAGAGAGTGCAAAAGAGGGAAGAGGGGTGCAGAAAGAGGCAAGAGGTGCAGAAAGAAGCAAGAGAGGTGCAGCAAAGAGGCAACAGAGGGTGCAGAAAGACGCAGAGAGGTGCAGAAACAAGCAGAGAGTACAGAAAGAGAGCAAGAGAAGTGCTGAAAGAAGCAACAGAGGTGCAAGAAAGAAGTCAGAGAAGTGCAGAAAGAGGCAAGAGAGGTGCAGAAAGAGGCAAGAGAGGTGCAGAAACATGGCAAGTGAACGTGCAGAAAGAGGCAAGAGGGATGCAGAAAGAGGCAAGAAGGGTGCAGAAAGAAGCAAGAGAGGTGCAGAAAGAAGCAAGAGAAGTACAGAAAGAAGCAAGAGAGGTGCAGAAAGAGGCGAAGAGGAGTGCAGAAAGAGGCAACAGGGGTGCAGAAAGAAGCAAGAGAGGTGCAGAAAGAGGCAAAGAAGTGCAGAAAGAGCGCATTAGAGGTGCAGAAAGAGGCAAGAGGCGTACAGAAAGAGGCAGAGAAAAGTGCAGAAAGAAGCAAAGAGGTGCAGAAAGAGGCAAGAGGGTGCAGAAAGAGGCAAGAGCAGGGCAGAAAGAAGCAAGAAGGGTGCAGAAAGAAGCAAGAGAGGTGCAGAAAGAGGCAAGTGAGGTGCAGAAAGAGGCAAGAGAACTGCAGAAAGAGGCAAGAGAGTTGCAGAAACAGGCAAGAGAGGTGCAGAAAGAGGAAACAGGTGTGCAGACAGAGGCAAGAGAGGTGCAGAAGCAGGGAAGAGGGCACAGAAAGAGGTAAGAGGGATGCAGAAATTTGCAACAGAGGTGCAGAAAGAAGCAAGAGCAGTGCAGAAAGAACTAACAGTGGTGCAGAAAGAGGCAAGAGGGGTACAGAAAGAGGCAAGAAAAGTGCAGAAAGAAGCAAAAGAGGTGCAGAAAGAGGCAAGAGAATGGCAGATAAAGGCAAGAGAGGTGCAGAAAAGGAAGAGAGGTGCACAAAGAGGCAAAGGGTGCAGAAAGAGGCAAGAGGGGTGCAGAAAGAGGCAAGAGAAGTGCAGAAAGAAGCAAGAGAGGTGCAGAAACAGGCAAGAAAGGTGCAGAAAGAGGCAACACAGGTGCAGAAAGAGGTAAGAGAGATACAGAAAGAGGCCATAGAGAGTGCAGAAAGAAGCAAGAGGGGTGCAGAAAGAAGCATAGAAGGGCAGAAAGAAGCACGAGAGGTGCAGAAAGAGGCAAGAGGGGTGCAGAAAGACGCAGGAGAGGTGCAGAAACAAGCAAGAGAAGTATAGAAAGAGGCAAGAGAACTGCTGAAAGAAGCAACAGAGGTGAAGAAAGAAGACAGAGAAGTGCAGAAAGAGGCAAGTGAGGTGCAGAAAGAGGCAAGAGAGGTGCAGAAAATGGCAAGTGAACGGCAGAAAGAGGCAAGAGGGATGCAGAAAAGGAAGAAGGGTGCAGAAAGAAGCAAGAGAAGAACAGAAAGAAGCAAGAGAGGTGCAGAAGGAGGGAAGACGAGTGTAGAAAGAGAGAGCAGGGGTGCAGAAAGAAGCAAGAGAAGTACAGAAAGAAGCAAGAGAGGTGCAGAAGGAGGGAAGACGAGTGCAGAAAGAGAGCAACAGGGGTGCAGAAAGAAGCAAGAGAGGTGCAGAAAGAGGCAGAAGAAGTGCAGAAAGACGCATGAGAGGTGCAGAAAGAGGCAAGAGGCGTACAGAAAGAGGAGAGAAAAGTTGCAGAAAGAAGCAAAGAGGTGCAGAAAGAGGCAAGAGGGGTGCAGAAAGAGGCAAGAGCAGTGCAGAAAGAACCAAGAAGGGTGCAGAAAGAGGCAACTGAGGTGCAGAAGGAGGCAAGAGAACTGCAGAAAGAGGCAAGAGAGTTGCAGAAACAGGCAAAAGGGGTGCAAAAAAAGGGAACAGGTGTGCAGACAAAGGCAAGAGAAGTGCAGAACTAGGGAAGAGGGGCACAGAAAGAGGTAAGAGGGATGCAGAAATTTGCAACAGAGGTGCAGAAAGAAGCAAGAGCAGTGCAGAAAGAACCAACAGAGGTGCAGAAAGAGGCAAGAAAAGTGCAGAAAGAAGCAAAAGAGGTGCAGAAAGAAGCAAGAGAGGTGCAGAAAGAGGCAAGTGAGGTGCAAAAAGAGGCAAGAGAGGTGCAGAAAGAAGCAAGAGCAGTGCAGAAAGAAGCAAGAGAAGTGCAGAAAGAGGCAAAGAGGTGCGAGAAAGAGGGCAAGAGGGGTGCAGAAAGAGGCAAGAGGGAGTGCAGAAAGAAGCAAGAGAGGTGCAGAAACAGGCAAGAAAGGTGCAGAAAGAGGGAACAGGGGTGCAGAAAGAGATAAGAGGGATACAGAAATTTGCAAGAGAGGTGCAGAAAGAAGCAAGAGCAGTGCAGAAAGAAGCAAGAGAAGTGCAGAAAGAGGCAAGAGAAGTGCATAAAGAAGCAAGAGAGGTGGAGAAATAGGGAAGAGGGTGCAGAAAGAAGCAAGAGAGGATGCAGAAAGAAGCAAGAGAGGTGCAGAAAGAAGCAAGAGAGTGCAGAAAGAAGCAAGAGAACTGCAGAAAGAGGCAAGAGAGGTGCAGAAAGAGGCAGGAGAGAGTGCACAAAGAGGCAAAGGAGGTACAGAAAGAGGCAAGAGGGGTGCAGAAAGAAGCAAGAGAAGTGCAGAAAGAAGCAACAGAGGTGCTGAAAGAGGCAAGAGGGTGCAGAAAGAGGTAAGAGAAGGGCAGAAAGATGCAACAGAGGTGCCGAAAGAGGCAAGAGAGATGAAGAAACAGGCAAGAAAGGTGCAGAAAGAGGAACAGAGGTGCAGAAAGAGGTAAGAGGGATACAGAAATTTGCAAAGAGGTGTAGAAAGAAGCAAGAGCAGTGCAGAAAGAAGCATGAGAAGTACAGAAAGAAGCAAGAGAGGTGGAGAAATAGGGAAGCAGGGTTGCAGAAAGAAGCAAGAGCAGTACAGAAAGAACCAACAGTGGTGCAAAAGAGCAAGATGGTGCAGAAGAGTAGGAGGTGCAGAAAGAGGTAAGGGGTACAAGGAGGCAGGAGGGTGCAGAAAGAAGGAAGAGAAGTGCAGAAGGAAGCAACAGAGGTGCAGAAAGAGGCACAGAGAGGTGCAGAAAGAGGCAAGAGAAGTGCAGAAAGAGGCAACAGAGGTGCAGAAAGAGGCAAGAGAGGTGCAGAAAGAGGCAAGAGAGGTGCAGAAAGAGGCAGGAGGGTGCAGAAATTAGAAGAGAAGTGCAGAAAGAAGCAACAGAGGTGCTGAAAGAGGCAAGAGAGGTGCAGAAAGAGGCAAGAGAAGTGCAGAAAGAAGCAAGAGAAGTGCAGAAACAGGCAAGAAAGGTGCAGAAAGAGGGAACAGGGTGCAGAAAGAGGTAAGAGAAATACAGAAAGTTGCAAGAGAGGTGCAGAAAGAAGCAGAGACCAGTGCAGAAAGAAGCAAGAGAAGTGCAGAAAGAAGCAAGAGGAGTGCATAAAGAAGACAGAGAGGTGGAGAAATAGGGAAGAGGGGTGCAGAAAGAGGCAAGAGGGATGCAGAAATTTACAAAGAGGTGCAGGCAAGAGCAGTGCAGAAGAGAACCAACAGAGGGTGCAGAAAGAGGCAAGAGAGGTGCAGAAAGAGGCAGGAGAAGTGCACAAAGAGACAAGAGGGGTACAGAAAGGAGGCAGGAGGTGTGCAGAAAGAAGGCAAGAGAAGTGCAGAAAGAAGCATCAGAGGTGCTGAAAGAGGCAAGAGAGGTGCAGAAACAGGCAAAAGAGGTGCAGAAAGACAGAACAGTGGTGCAGAAAGAGGTAAGAGGGATACAGAAATTTGCAAGAGAAGTGTAGAAGGAAGCAAGAGCAGTGCAGAAAGAAGCAAGAGAGGTGCAGAAAGAGGCAAGAGGGGTTCAGAAAGAGGCAAGAGAGGTGCACAAAGAGGCAAGAGAGATGCACAAAGAGGGAAGAAGGGTGCGGAAAGAGTCAAGAGGGGTGCAGAAAGAAGCAAGAGAGGTGCAGAAAGAAGCAAGACCAGTGCAGAAAGAAGCAAGAGAAGTGCATAAAGAAGACAGAGAGGTGGAGAAATAGGGAAGAGGGGTGCAGAAAGAGGCAAGAGGGATGCAGAAAGAAGCAAGAGAAGTGGAGAAACAGGCAAGAAAGGTGCAGAAAGAGGGAACAGGGGTGCAGAAAGAGATAAGAGGGATACAGAAATTTGCAAGAGAGGTGCAGAAAGAAGCGAGACCAGTGCAGAAAGAAGCAAGAGAAGTGCAGAAAGAAGCAAGAGAAGTGCATAAAGAAGAAAGAGAGGTGGAGAAATAGGGAAGAGGGGTGCAGAAAGAAGCAAGAGAGGTGCAGAAAGAAGCAAGAGGGGTGCAGAAAGAAGCAAGAGAGGTGCAGAAAGAAGCAAGAGAACTGCAGAAAAAGGCAAGAGAGGTGCAGAAGGAGGCAGGAGAGGTGTACAAAGAGGCAAAGGGGGTACAGAAAGAGGCAAGAGGGGTGCAGAAAGAAGCAAGAGAAGTGCAGAAAGAAGCAACAGAGGTGCTGAAAGAGGCAAGAGGGGTGCAGAAAGAGGTAAGAGAAGGGCAGAAAGATGCAACAGAGGTGCCGAAAGAGGCAAGAGAGATGAAGAAACAGGCAAAAAAGGTGCAGAAAGAGGGAACAGGGGTGCAAAAAGAGGTAAGAGGGATACAGAAATTTGAAAGAGAGGTGTAGAAAGAAGCAAGAGCAGTGCAGAAAGAAGCATGAGAAGTACAGAAAGAAGCAAGAGAGGTGGAGAAATAGGGAAGCAGGGTTTCAGAAAGAAGCAAGAGCAGTACAGAAAGAACCAACAGTGGTGCAAAAAGAGGCAAGATGGTGTAGAAAGAGGTAGGAGAGGTGCAGAAAGAGGTAAGAGGGGTACAAAAGGAGGCAGGAGGGGTGCAGAAAGAAGGAAGAGAAGTGCAGAAGGAAGCAACAGAGGTGCTGAAAGAGGCACAAAGGGTGCAGAAAGAGGCAAGAGAAGTGCAGAAAGATGCAACAGAGGTACAGAAAGAGGCAGGAGAGGTGCACAAAGAGGCAAAAGGGGTACAGAAAGAGGCAGGAGGGGTGCAGAAATTAGGAAGAGAAGTGCAGAAAGAAGCAACAGAGGTGCTGAAAGAGGCAAGAGGGGTGCAGAAAGAGGCAAGAGAAGTGCAGAAAGAAGCAAGAGAAGTGCAGAAACAGGCAAGAAAGGTGCAGAAAGAGGGAACAGGGGTGCAGAAAGAGGTAAGAGAAATACAGAAATTTGCAAGAGAGGTGCAGAAAGAAGCAAGACCAGTGCAGAAAGAAGCAAGAGAAGTGCAGAAAGAAGCAAGAGAAGTGCATAAAGAAGACAGAGAGGTGGAGAAATAGGGAAGAGGGGTGCCGAAAGAGGCAAGAGGGATGCAGAAATTTACAAAAGAGGTGCAGGCAAGAGCAGTGCAGAGAGAACCAACAGAGGGGCAAAAAGAGGCAAGAGGGGTGTAGAAAGAGGCAGGAGAGGTGCACAAAGAGACAAGAGGGGTACAGAAAGAGGCAGGAGGTGTGCAGAAAGAAGGAAGAGAAGTGCAGAAAGAAGCATCAGAGGTGCTGAAAGAGGCAAGAGAGGTGCAGAAACAGGCAAAAAAGGTGCAGAAAGACAGAACAGTGGTGCAGAAAGAGGTAAGAGGGATACAGAAATTTGCAAGAGAAGTGTAGAAGGAAGCAAGAGCAGTGCAGAAAGAAGCAAGAGAGGTGCAGAAAGAGGCAAGAGGGGTTCAGAAAGAGGCAAGAGAGGTGCACAAAGAGGCAAGAGAGATGCACAAAGAGGGAAGAAGGGTACAGACAGAGTCAAGAGGGGTGCAGAAAGAAGCAAGAGAGGTGCAGAAAGAAGCAAGAGAACTGCAGAAAAAGGCAAGAGAGGTGCAGAAGGAACCAGGAGAGGTACACAAAGAGGCAAAGGGGGTACAGAAAGAGGCAATAGGGGTGCAGAAAGAAGCAAGAGAAGTGCAGAAAGAAGCAACAGAGGTGCTGAAAGAGGCAAGAGGGGTGCAGAAAGAGGTAAGAGAAGGGCAGAAAGATGCAACAGAGGTGCCGAAAGAGGCAAGAGAGATGAAGAAACAGGCAAAAAAGGTACAGAAAGAGGGAACAGGGGTGCAAAAAGAGGTAAGGGGGATACAGAAATTTGCAAGAGAGGTGCAAAAGAAGCAAGAGCAGTGCAGAAAGAAGCATGAGAAGTACAGAAAGAAGCAAGAGAGGTGGAGAAATAGGGAAGCAGGGTTTCAGAAAGAAGCAAGAGCAGTACAGAAAGAACCAACAGTGGTGCAAAAAGAGACAAGATGGTGTAGAAAGAGGTAGGAGAGGTGCAGAAAGAGGTAAGAGGGGTACAAAAGGAGGCAGGAGGGGTGCAGAAAGAAGGAAGAGAAGTGCAGAAAGAAGCAACAGAGGTGCTGAAAGAGGCACAAAGGGTGCAGAAAGAGGCAAGAGAAGTACAGAAAGATGCAACAGAGGTACAGAAAGAGGCAAGAGAGGTACAGAAACAGGCAGGAAAGGTGCAGAAACAGGCAGGAAAGGTGCAGAAAGAGGGAAGAGGGGTGCAGAAAGAGGCAAGAGAGGTGCAAAAAGAGGAAAGAGGGGTGCAGAAAGAGGGGTGCAGAAAGAAGCAAGTGAGGTGCAGCAAGAGGCAACAGAGGTGCAGAAAGACGCAGGAGAGGTGCAGAAACAAGCAAGAGAAGTAAAGAAAGAGGCAAGAGAATTGCTGAAAGAAGCAACAGAGGTGAAGAAAGAAGTCAGAGAAGTGCAGAAAGAGGCAAGTGAGGTGCAGAAAGAGGCAAGAGAGGTGCAGAACATGGCAAGTGAACGGCAGAAAGAGGCAAGAGGGATGCAAAAAAGGGAAGAAGGGTGCAGAAAGAAGCAAGAGAGGTGCAGAAAGAAGCAAGAGAAGTACAGAAAGAAGCAAGAGAGGTGCAGAAGGAGGGAAGACGAGTGCAGAAAGAGACAACAGGGGTGCAGAAAGAAGCAAGAGAGGTGCAGAAAGAGGCAAAAGAAGTGCAGAAAGACGCATTAGAGGTGCAGAAAGAGGCAAGAGGCGTACAGAAAGAGGAGAGAAAAGTGCAGAAAGAAGCAAAAGAGGTGCAGAAAGAGGCAAGAGGGGTGCAGAAAGAGGCAAGAGCAGTGCAGAAAGAACCAAGAAGGGTGCAGAAAGAAGCAAGAGAAGTGCAGAAAGAGGCAACTGAGGTGCAGAAGGAGGCAAGAGAACTGCAGAAAGAGGCAAGAGAGTTGCAGAAACAGGCCAAAAGGGTGCAGAAAGAGGGAACAGGTGTGCAGACAGAGGCAAGAGAGGTGCAGAAGCAGGGAAGAGGGGCACAGGAAGAGGTAAGAGGGATGCAGAAATTTGCAACAGAGGTGCAGAAAGAAGCAAGAGCAGTGCAGAAAGAACCAACAGAGGTGCAGAAAGAGGCAAGAGGGGTACAGAAAGAGGCAAGAAAAGTGCAGAAAGAAGCAAAAGAGGTGCAGAAAGAGGCAAGAGAATGGCAGATAAAGGCAAGAGAGGTACAGAAAAAGGAAGGAGAGGTGCACAAAGAGGCAAAAGGCGTACGGAAAGAGGCAAGAGGGGTGCAGAAAGAGGCAAGAGAAGTGCAGAAAGAAGCAACAGAGGTGCTGAAAGAGGCAAGAGGGGTGCAGAAAGAGGCAAGAGAAGTGCAGAAAGAAGCAAGAGAGGTGCAGAAACAGGCAAGAAAGGTGCAGAAAGAGGGAACACAGGTACAGAAAGAGGTAAGAGAGATACAGAAATTTGCCATAGAGGTGCAGAAAGAAGCAAGAGCAGTGCAGAAAGAAGCCATAGAAGGGCAGAAAGAAGCACGAGAGGTGGAGAAATAGGGAAGAGGGGTGCAGAAAGACGCAGGAGAGGTGCAGAAACAAGCAAGAGAAGTAAAGAAAGAGGCAAGAGAACTGCTGAAAGAAGCAACAGAGGTGAAGAAAGAAGCCAGAGAAGTGCAGAAAGAGGCAAGTGAGGTGCAGAAAGAGGTAAGAGAGGTGCAGGAAATGGCAAGTGAACGGCAGAAAGAGGCAAGAGGGATGCAAAAAAGGGAAGAAGGGTGCAGAAAGAAGCAAGAGAAGAACAGAAAGAAGCAAGAGAGGTGCAGAAGGAGGGAAGACGAGTGTAGAAAGAGAGAACAGGGGTGCAGAAAGAAGCAAGAGAAGTACAGAAAGAAGCAAGAGAGGTGCAGAAGGAGGGAAGACGAGTGCAGAAAGAGAGAACAGGGGTGCAGAAAGAAGCAAGAGAGGTGCAGAAAGAGGCAGAAGAAGTGCAGGAAGTCGCATGAGAGGTGCAGAAAGAGGCAAGAGGCGTACAGAAAGAGGAGAGAAAAGTTCAGAAAGAAGCAAAAGAGATGCAGAAAGAGGCAAGAGGGGTGCAGAAAGAGGCAAGAGCAGTGCAGAAAGAACCAAGAAGGGTGCAGAAAGAACCAAGAAGGGTGCAGAAAGAGGCAACTGAGGTGCAGAAGGAGGCAAGAGAACTGCAGAAAGAGGCAAGAGAGTTGCAGAAACAGGCAAAAGGGGTGCAAAAAAGGGAACAGGTGTGCAGACAAAGGCAAGAGAAGTGCAGAACTAGGGAAGAGGGGCACAGAAAGAGGTAAGAGGGATGCAGAAATTTGCAACAGAGGTGCAGAAAGAAGCAAGAGCAGTGCAGAAAGAACCAACAGAGGTGCAGAAAGAGGCAAGAGGGTTACAGAAAGAGGCAAGAAAAGTGCAGAAAGAAGCAAATGAGGTGCAGAAAGAGGCAAGAGAATGGCAGATAAAGGCAAGAGAGGTGCAGAAAAAGGCAGGAGAGGTGCACAAATAGGCAAAAGGCGTACGGAAAGAGTCAAGAGGGGTGCAGAAAGAAGCAAGAGAAGTGCAGAAAGAAGCAACAGAGGTGCTGAAAGAGGCAAGAGGGGTGCAGAAAGAGGCAAGAGAAGTGCAGAAAGAAGCAAGAGAGGTGCAGAAACAGGCAAGAAAGGTGCAGAAAGCGGGAACATGGGTGCAGAAAGAGGTAAGACGGATACAGAAATTTGCCAGAGAGGTGCAGAAAGAAGCAAGAGCAGTGCAGAAAGAAGCAAGAGAAGGGCAGAAAGAAGCACGAGAGGTGGAGAAATAGGGATAAGGGGTGCAGAAAGAGGCAAGAGGGATGCAGAAATGTGCAAAAGAGGTGCCGAAAGAAGCAAGAGCAGTGCAGAAAGAACCAACAGAGGTGCAAAAAGAGGCAAGAGGGGTGTAGAAAGAGGTAGGGAGGGGTGCACAAAGAGGCAGGAGGGGGACAGAAAGAGGTAGGAGGGGTACAGAAAAAAGGAAGAGAACTGCAGCAAGAAGCAACAGAGGTGCTGAAAGAGGTGCGAAGGGTGCAGAAAGAGACAAGAGAAGTGCAGAAAGGAGCAACAGAGGTACAGAAAGAGGCAAGAGAGGTGCAGAAACAGGCAGGAAAGGTGCAGAAAGAGGGAACAGGGGTGCAGAAAGAGGCAAGAGAGGTTGTAGGAGAGTAGGATCTGCCTCTTATGTTGCCCCCA
>CAWUFW010034529.1:0-10982 GCA_963921515.1 Calotriton arnoldi | reverse complement strand
GTGCTAATGGGATGCTAAGCTAGTTGGGTTGGGGTTTTTGGGTGCTACGGTATATGGTGGCAAACCACTGTATTCCGGGGTCCCATTTTCCTGTGCATAGCTCTGTGTATGTGCAGAAACCTTATGACAGCCCATGGCAACTCCCTTGACTTGGTAGTAGAAACAGTTGTCGAACTGGAAAAAGCTCCTGGTCATAGATATCTCTAACAGTGTAACCAAAAACCAAGTAGGAACCTGAACAGGTTGCTCTTTTGTGTCTAAAATCTCTGATATTATAGTTAGTGCTTCCGTCTATGGAATGCTGGTATAAAGAGATTGTATATCCATTGTAACAATAACATCTGTAGAAGTATTTAAAGTTAGGCCTTCATAAATGTTAATGAAGTGCATACTGTCTCATACGTATGAGTTGGTAAGTGGTACAAAGGGTTTCAAAAAGAAATCCAGGTATTGACATAGTGGTTCCACAATGGACCCACGGCCCGAAACAATCGGTCTCCCTGGCGGGTTGATCAAACTTTTGTGGACCTTCGGTAGGGTATATAGTACCGGTGTTCTTGGGTATTCTTTCTTAAGGAATGCATGTTCGTTAGGGCTTAAGAAACCTCGAACTAAACCCTTTTTCATACTTTCAGCTATCCTTAGCTTCAATGTTCCTGTTGGATCACTTCTGATCTTTTCATAGCAGGTAGTATCACTTAGCTGGGTCAGTATTTCTTCTTTGTATTTAGTTATATCCTGAATAACTATTCCCCCACTTTTGTCTGCGGATTTAATCACCACCTCTGTGTTCTTTTTGAGGTTCCTGATAGCCATGGTCTCATTGTAAGTGAGATTGTATTTAACATACTTTCTCTTTTTACTCAGTGCATCAATATCTTTTAGTACCATTTTCTCAAATGCTAAAATTTCACTAGGCATCATGTGGGATGGTGGTATAAAAGTAGATGGTGGTCGCAGACCTGTGGTATCACCCCGAGACATGGACGGACTGCCTGTAAAGAAATGGTTCAGGCGAATTTTCCTGAAAATCTTTGCATTTCCAATTTTACTTCAAAAAAATGTGTACATGTGGTGGGGACAAAGGAAAGCCCCCTACTTAGGACAGAGATCTCGTCCGGTGATAGTCTATGTCTAGATAAATTGAATATGGGGGCCATGGTTTGTGTGGCAGAGCTAGCTAGCGGGTCGGATATTGTGGTGGCCAATTAATTATGTCCTACCAAGAGTATTGTTGACATCTCGTCTGGCGTTCTCCGTGGTAATATGGCCCCTGATGTCCTAATGAGGTAAACAACTATAGACCTATCTCTCGTCTATGTCTACCCTTGACAGCCAAGATACTTGATAAACACCTAAACTCAGAACTCTCATTCTTACTGGATGAGAATGAGATATTAGACAATGCACAGTACGGCTTCAGGAAAAACCATAGTACTGATTGCTTGCTAATCACAGCATCTGAAGAACTTAAAATGATCATGGACAGGAGGAGAAAAGCGGCATTGATCCTCTTGGATCTATCCGCCGCAATTGATACCATTTATCATTCAGTGCTTATTGAATGACTAGAAAGCATAGGCATCGACAGGAAGGCTGTAGACCTTTTGAGATCTTTTCTCACTAATAGAGAACATTTGGTGATTTTGCATCCGAGTCTTTCACCTTAATTTACAGAGTCCCTCATAGATCCTCTTTGAGCCCTATCCTTTTCAATATTTCTGTAGCACAACTGGCAAGTGGATTAGATCTTTTGGTTTATCCACAGTTTAATACGCTGACGACATGCAAATTGTAGTCGTGATCTTGTGTGATCCTAGCGAGGTTGCCTAACGCTTCAGCAGTTGCATGTGGGAGGTAGTAGGATGGATGGGAGACAATTGTCTCAAATTAAACTAAGAGAAAACAGAGGTTTTTCGTTTTGGAAACGAAGCCTCTTTCTGGAATGTAGGGCCTGATTACGATGGCGAAGGCCCGCCATCGACAGCCTGTTGTGGCGGGCCCTCCACCATTGCACTGCGCTTTTCCGCCCGCCATATTAAAAGACCAACTGCCATGGTTCCGACAGGCGGGCCTTTTCCAACCGCCTGTTGGAGCACTCACATTGCCCAGCATTGTGGCGGTGCCTGCCAGACACCGCCGTTGGGATTATGATATCCCTTTCCGCCGGTTGTTTCGCAGCGGTCAACCCGCAACGAAAAGGCAGGCGGAAACGGATTTGGGGGCCGTAGCGGGCCCCCCTTCAACCCTGGGCCTGGGGCAGGCACCACATGGTGCCTGCCACGTAGTGCAGCGATATGCAAGTGCCTTTTTTTAAGCATTGCGGAGGGGGCTGCTAACCGTATCCCCGCCACAATGCACAGTATAGGTGATGCGACTGCTGTGGTGGCGGTCTCATCGTAATTCAGATTCTGGGGAGGCCGCCTCGGAGGCGGCCAGTCTCAAATCCAAAAGGATGGCAGACGAGCTGAAGTCCGTCCGCCATCGTAATGACCCCCATACTGTGGTGGCTTCAAGAGCTTGCCCCCCTTCCCTCCCAAGTCACTAAAGTCAGGCATCTGGGCGTAATCTTTGATAGAAATCTCACTTTCTTGGAACAGATTAATCTAGTTACATCCTCTTGCTTTTTCTTACTAAGAACACTGAAAAAGATCCTCCCTTGCATCCCGTTTGATCTTCAAAAAACAGTAATCACCACTCTAGTTCTTTCTAGGATTGACTACTTTAATGGTCTATATATGGGCATTAAACAAAGGCAGTTAAATACATTTCAGGTACTTCAAAATGTGGCGGCCCGCCTTCTCATGAAGATCCCAAAATATACATTGGTTTCTGAAATTATTGAAGAGCTACACTGGCTACCAGTCAGAAAAAGAGTAGCCTTTAAGGCGCTCTGCCTGGCAGATAAAGCACTTCACGATACCGGTCCAAATTACCTGAGAAAAAAATTCCTTTGGTATACCTCCAGAAGAACTCTTCACTCTTCTTCCACCAATTCAATGGTGCTACCCAACATCAGAAAAGCTTCCTGAGGTGGCATAAATCTTATTGTTGCCACTTCTAAACTGTGGAACAAGCTGCCTTTGTATCTCAAAGCCCAACCCACTCTACTGCAATTCAGAAAACATCTTAAACCCTGGCTTTTTTTTTATTCTCTGCCCCTTTAGTTGACATCCTCTTCATCAAATTCTATGGCCTCTTTTTCTTATTGGTATCAACAAGCAGACGCTAGCGTCAATATGCCTTCGTGCAATCGAGCGCTCTATAAGATTATATCAATATCCTGGGTTGATATTTGGAACATGCCATAGCTGCTCTTTGGTGTAGCTCTTAGGCCAACTATCATTTTATCTCTGGTTTCTTTGAGTTTTGACATCTCTGCTTCTGGCTGGATTCGATATATGTCCACTACAATGTGGTCTAGGGTTATTATTGATGTGCACATTCACCTCTTCTAGGTAGACGACTGGACTCACTATTTTGGCGTATATGATTAT
The DNA here is from genome assembly GCA_963921515.1 of Calotriton arnoldi. NCBI lineage: Eukaryota > Metazoa > Chordata > Amphibia > Caudata > Salamandridae > Calotriton > Calotriton arnoldi. Next base: position 7,485 of record CAWUFW010034529.1, on the reverse strand, counting down.
CTTTGAGTTGCACAATCATCTATTCTAGGTGGACCTCTTAGAACTACTTCTAAGGTTACCCTTGAGTTGTGTCATCACTAATTCTGGATAGTCCCCATTGACCTATTTCTGTGGTGGTTAGCGCTATTCTGAGGTTACATAATCTCTACTCCTTGGAGGATCATGTAGGCCTACAGAGGTATGGGATACATATCAAGTCATCACAGAAATCCTTTATCAGTAATAACTAGATTGCTATACAATGAAAGTGAATAAGTGGATTTATAACACTGTGAGAAAATTAGCATATACGAGAATCCTAAAATAGTAATCAATGCTACTAAATAAGAGCTTTGTTAAACACTTAAAAAGGCAGACGTAGAAGATAAGGCAAAAAAACATAATGATTAAAACACTGATCAGAAAAATACAATCTTAGATACTTTGTAGCAATCTAGATAGTTCCAGATAAGACCAAAATGTACTCTTTACCCCTCAACTTAAAAGTTATCTTTTTCACTTGTGCTATGTTTGATATATTCACAAGCCACATTTCAATACATAGGGGCCGATTCCGATCTCGGTCGGAGGCGTACCCAACACCATTCGGTCGGGAAAAAAGCCATGCGAAAGCCTGTTTCCCGACCGATCCGTACAGTACACCGAACGAGCAAGTACGATGCGCACAACAGCAAAAAATCCGGCCGAGCCGTACTCACCCAAACCAGGTCCTGTTCTCCGACCGAGGCGAATCCGGAAACGCCGAATCGAGTCGCACGGAAGGAAAAATGCAGCCCCGTCCGGCCGGACAAGTACGATGCGCTTCCCGTACGCGCCGAACCCGTCGCTACGCACGGCACGTCAAAGCATCCGGGAGAGGCGCACATAAGCTCCGATTCGCGCCACAACACGATCCACGGCTACGAGACGAACACGGCACCGACGAGGACGAGGCGAAGTGACGAGGACGACACGAAGCAACGAGAAGGACGAACGACACGAACCAACCATGAATCCCTTTGTCCCGATCATACCAATATTCTACATCTACTACCGGAACAGGCACGGACGCGTACGGCGCAGAAGGTAAGCCAGACACCAACCACAAAACACATACAACACGTACACGACACATCACACACACACACGGGGATGCTGAATATACTTACACCAGCAACAGCAGCACCATAGGGGCGGGATGGCCATCACCAATGCCACATATGCACACAGGGGCCTGAATGCGCACCACCACCCCTACCCAGGGGGGCTGGATGCCTACCACTACTACCACCCTTAGCCAGGGGGGCTGGATGCCTACCACTACTACCACCCTTAGCCAGGGGGCAGGATGCCTACCACTACTACCACCCTTAGCCAGGGGGCTGGATGCCTACCACTACTACCACCCTTAGCCAGGGGGCTGGATGCCTACCACTACTACCACTCTTAGCCAGGGGGCTGGATGCCTACCACTACTACCACCCTTAGCCAGGGGGGCAGGATGCCTACCACTACTACCACCCTTAGCCAGGGGGGCAGGATGCCTACCACTACTACCACCCTTAGCCAGGGGGCTTGATGCCTACCACTACTACCACCCTTAGCCAGGGGGGCAGGATGCCTACCACTACTACCACCCTTAGCCAGGGGGCAGGATGCCTACCACTACTACCACCCTTAGCCAGGGGGCAGGATGCCTACCACTACTACCACCCTTAGCCAGGGGGGCTTGATGCCTACCACTACTACCACCCTTAGCCAGGGGGGCAGGATGCCTACCACTACTACCACCCTTAGCCAGGGGGCTTGATGCCTACCACTACTACCACCCTTAGCCAGGGGGCAGGATGCCTACCACTACTACCACCCTTAGCCAGGGGGCTTGATGCCTACCACTACTACCACCCTTAGCCAGGGGGCTGGATGCCTACCACTACTACCACCCTTAGCCAGGGGGGCTGGATGCCTACCACTACTACCACCCTTAGCCAGGGGGCTGGATGCCTACCACTACTACCACCCTTAGCCAGGGGGCTGGATGCCTACCACTACTACCACCCTTAGCCAGGGGGGCAGGATGCCTACCACTACTACCACCCTTAGCCAGGGGGCAGGATGCCTACCACTACTACCACCCTTAGCCAGGGGGCTTGATGCCTACCACTACTACCACCCTTAGCCAGGGGGGCAGGATGCCTACCACTACTACCACCCTTAGCCAGGGGGGCAGGATGCCTACCACTACTACCACCCTTAGCCAGGGGGCTTGATGCCCACCACTACTACCACCCTTAGCCAGGGGGCTGGATGCCTACCACTACTACCACCCTTAGCCAGGGGGGCAGGATGCCTACCACTACTACCACCCTTAGCCAGGGGGGCAGGATGCCTACCACTACTACCACCCTTAGCCAGGGGGGCTTGATGCCTACCACTACTACCACCCCCACTCATAGGATGGACAATGCATGACACAACAAGCACACCACAACCTAGGGAATGCAAGATAAAGACATCCCCCCACCACCATGACAAGCGTGTGTAGGCTGTGTCAAATGCCTACAACACCGAACATGACTTTGAACATACAATGTGACCCCTAGCACATGTGCCACACATATATGTGTGTGGCACCCACAATGCAAGCAGCCCATGACCATTGTGGCAATGGGGCCTAAACCCCCATCATCACAGTGACCAAAAGGTAAGTGTGGGGTCCATAGTCGAAGCACATTTTGACCATTGTGGCAATGGGGTCTAAACCCCCATCATCACAGTGACCAAAAGGTAAGTGTGGGGTCCATAGTCAAGCACATTTTGACCATTGTGGCAATGGGGTCTAAACCCCCATCATCACAGTGACCAAAAGGCAAGTGTGGGGTCCACAGCTGAAGCACATTTTGACCATTGTGGCAATGGGGTCTAAACCCCCATCATCACAGTGACCAAAAGGCAAGTGTGGGGTCCATAGCTGAAGCACATTTTGACCAATGTGGCAATGGGGTCTACACCCCCATCATCACAGTGACCAAAAGGTAAGTGTTGACAAAGAAAGAGCTGCAACTGCCAAACTGCATGGATCATTCCTGGTCACAGAACCAAAAACTCATCTGTGGCAAAGTAGTGTATGTGTCCCATTGCAACATAAATTGGGTGATCCAAATACTGCAGTGCAAATGAGACATTCCTTTGGCTATGTGCAGACAAACAACACCCATGGGGGCTGACACCGTCAACATTCATCAATGACACAATGACAGAAGTGACCATCAGAATGCAGAACCACATATTTGCACCAATGGGCACACAAATGCAGATATCCTGTGGAGACAGCAGATGTGAGGTGAACAGATACCATACCATGGCAGCAATGGGACACACAAACCATGATCACTGTGCTGACCGATGACCTAGGAGTCCCAGGGACAGCAGGGGAAACACACCAAACAACATACAGCCAATGGCACACCCAAGATATGCCAATGCAGTGGTGCAGATGCACAAACACAAACAGGCAGACCAACACTGTCATCATACACAGCAGGTGAGGGGTGGGGGTGCCAGTGTCCCCAGGCAACCACACAACACATGAGGAGAGCTGAATACCAATCATACAGATGTGCATACACTGCCACACTAAGGTAACTCATGGATCCAAATCCCCTATGTGGGCAAGCAGGCATTGTCAGATGAGAGGGAGCACAAAACACACATGTCACACAGGCACGTAGGAACAACAACTGACACAGCAAGACACAGACACACCACAGCACCACCCCCAGGGCCCCCACAATGTGGTGACCCTGGGCTGAATAAAAATCCCACTGTGATGACAAAGCTAAATGTCGTTCACACTGTGAACCACAGTCAGGTGTCCTGAGCAACAAACTACCATCACACCTACACAAGCACAAATCAATCAGCATGGCCAGTAAGCCAAGGCCAACATGGAGGCAGGGGACTAGCTGGGCAACGACTCCCATCTGCACACACTCAAGACCACACCCCTCGACCTCCAACAATGTGCAGCAGTGAAGTACACATGCACTGGTGACATTGCACATGCACCCATGACTATTCCAGGGTGGTGGGTGGGAACCAAGGTGCAGAAACACATCACACATGGCCACTCAACAAGACTCCTGAATGTCTGACACACTGCACACTAGGCTGTACATGGACATGACGGCGATACCACACCAACCAATGGGATCCCAGCCACAGTCACACACCAATGAAGAAGCCAAGGTCACCCACAAAGAACACACATAGACAACAACCAACATTGCAGCCCGGACCCTGAGGAGTGCCAGCAGTCACACACACAACGTGTCACAATCACTGAAAGATAACACGAACTGAAAATCACATGACAGGGGCAAACAACAAGTGCCAAGGGGAAACCTGACTGTGACCCATCTGCGTCTGCACACAAACTCAGCCCTGACAGCAAACACACCTATGGGTGACACCCTGATGACCAGTAATGTGCCATGCACCCACATCACAGAGAACACAGGGAGAAGACTTTGGGGAACATAGCTCAAGTCAGCAAGCATCACAAACAGGTACAACACTAGGGATCACAGCATGCGCAGATAAATGGAAGTGAACACACAGACATGCACATACAACACACACCTTGGGCGCAGGCAATGTCACACGTGTACACACTGCCATGAGGGGACTCCACTCCTGTGTGAGGAAAGCTGTGCCATATGTTACCTCAGTAGGGCCCCATCATGTCAGCTGAGCACACAATCAACAATTAGCACCAAATGAGGGCACCCATCACATCAGCCTGGTCATGGATGTGCCAACGGAATCATCAGCACAGATCCAACACACTTGTATAGCAATGTTGCACTGACTACACGGATGAGTCCTTCCCCATTGATGCCCAAACCTGCATGTCCAGTGGAGATGGCAACACGGTCAGGGAAGTAGACAAATGCAACGATGGCAGGCACAACAGATGTGCAGGGGTGGAAGCCACAGATATGAAATTGCTAATGTAAGTAGGAAATCCCATTGCCAAATACTGAACACATGACACCCTCAGATGCTGCTATGGATGACATGGATACACCACATGATAGGACACATTCCCCCTGGACCACATGGGTTCCTGCACAGTAACACTTCATAATTATGAGACCAGATATCACCATCACTGCAGCAAGGGCATGGTTAGCAGCACCAACAACATGTACATCTGAAGCATGAGCACTAGAGAAAAGAAAGTTGCTTTATTCAGCATATGTGTTGAATGAAAACGACGTCCAGAAAAAATAGAGCAAAGGCCAATGGCCAGTCCATTGTCAAAGTTCAAACAGGGTGACACTGGCAGATGTCACCCTACGCATGCCTGCACAAAACCAGGGACAATCCACTAGGAGGGGCAACCGGGGGCAGGCCAGGCACCGCAGGGACAGGATCAGGGCTCACCAGGGGGAGTCAGGGAAGGGGTGGTGGGTGCTGGAGAGCCACTGACAACTGCAGTGGAGGTGTCTGACATGGTGTGTGCCGGCACAACTGGGGGGCATGACTCAGATGTCGTGGGTGCCGGCACAACTGCAGTGGACCCTGCAGATGGAGTGGACAGGTCCGCCACTGCAGTGCCCAAGTCAGACAGGGCGGTAGTGGACTCCACTGCAGTGCCTACCTCCAGGGGAGGAGAATGGGGAACAGGCAAGGTGGGTTGGACAGAGGGGGAGGACACCCTCACCACATCAGTGGCACAGACAAGCGCAGCGGGGGGTGTGGTGCTGGGAGAGCAAGTGGCAGGGGAGAAGGCCTGATCCTCTTGGGGATGGTATATCTGTGGGTGGGGGAACCTGGGGCAGGGTGTGGTGGGGGCACCTGTGCAGTGGGGGCCTGAGGGATGGAGGACGGAGACCTTGTGCCTGAGCTGCAGAGCGGTGGTGGGGTCTTGCTCTTAGGACTCCGGGGGACTTGCGGGTGGGGGCCTCAGTCCGTCTGCGCCTGGGGGAGGGTGTCCGGGGGCGAGGGGCACTCTGCTCCGTGTGGGTGGGCTTCCTCTTCCCCCGGGATGCTGGAGCAGCTTCATCGGTGGGGAAGAGGCCGAGGTCACAGAGGAAGAGCTGCTGTGACTTTGGGGTTGCAGGTGAGGCAAGGGAGGGTGCTTTGGAGGGAGAGGGAACTGAGGACTGCGCAGTGCATGTGGATGCGTGTGTGTGTTCCAGGGCCCCATCCCCTGTGAGTCTGGCTTCAGTCCCCTGAATGTGCGTGCGTGTGCGTTTTGTCATTGGCGTGTGTGTCAGTGTGCTGGATGTGTGTGTGCTGGTGTGTGCCTGTGCCAGTGTGTGTGTGCTTGGGATGGGTAAGGTGCTGGGGAGTGTGGATGGAGCAGAGGCAGGAGGGGTGAGGGACCGTTTGAGGAGGGACACTGCTGCCGTCAGGGAGGAGTCCATGGACCTATTGCCCCTCTGTAGGTCAGACATGCCCGATGAGATGCCCTCCATGAACGACACCAGCTGAGTCAACAGCGCGGTGTGCGCATGGAGGACACTCAGCATGGCTGTCTGCCCTACATGGAGCTGGCGAAGGAGGTACACAGACTCCTCACTCAGGGCAGCAGGGGACACAGGGGCAGGGGCTGCGGTGCCTGGCCCAAAGGAGACACGCTCCCGGACATGGGAGCCTCCACGGACCTGGGGAATGGGAGCCGATGGGAGGGCGGTGGTGGTGCTGGTGGTGGCGGGGACAGCAACACTAGCTGGGGTGTGGTGGCTGCTGACACCCGCCTCCACAAGGGAGTCATCCTCCGAGTTGCTCTGGTCCTCAGCTGAGGTGGATGCTGCTGAGGACTCCTCGGTGTGGCTCCCCTCGCCCTCCGTGCCACTGGGTCCCTCCGACCACTCCTCGGCTGCTGACCCAGTCTGGCTCTCTGGCTCCTCCTGGTCCGTGGAGCTGTCCCCTTCCGTGGCCGTGGATGTATCTGCAAACAATGGGGAAACAGACAGACATCAGTCACCTGCACATAACGCACACACCACTGTGAGCACAGCACATCACAGAGCAAGCCCTGGCATCATTAGTTGTACATTGCTAAAAGTGCCCTAACTGAACAGGAGAAGCCAATTGTCAGTCTGATGCCAAGCATGGCACTCACATCCCACATGGCCTTGCACCCATCTGTCTGGTGTCTGTTGGATTGCAACACCCCAGTGTTGACACATGCACCAAGTACACAGTAGTTGGACAATGCAGAGGACACGGTGTGGCATGTGGACATGCACACATCACAGCTCTTGCCACTGAGTCAGTACAGGTTTCCGGATGAAAGGGATGCCCAGAGTCAAATAGGAAATGCATGTGATGCATACCAGCGACAGACACCATGATGCACCCATGTCCTGATAGCCAGCGCCACTATGGTGTGCATGTAGCACATGTCACTCCCCTGCAGGCTCACCAATCAGTAGACACATGCCATGGCGGAGGCATGACTGCAAAGTCATACATCACTGTCTCAGTGATGTA
>CAWUFW010034528.1:0-10982 GCA_963921515.1 Calotriton arnoldi | reverse complement strand
AAAGGCAGGCCTCGGCTTACCTTCAGACTTAGAAGAAATTTTGAAGGCAAAGTCCAGAAGAAGGTAGAATTCAGCAGGGCAGAGGCAGTAGGCTGTGTCTGAAGAGGAGCTGTCGTCACAGGGGAGCACTAGACAAAGTCTTGGTGAACCCGGCGACGATGGCAGGAAAAAGCTTATAGCGGGAGAAGCTGAATTTCCAGGCCAAAGAGGTCTTCGTCGATGGGGAGCCTGTCGCCGTTGACCCAGATGAAGATTTTTACCTTCATACTTAGATGACTTTTTGGAAGTCGAAAACTACAAGTGGAATTACCTTGCAAGCTGGTGCTGAAGAGGGCTCTACGAGGCCGGATACTGTTGTTCAGAGGTCTCACTGAACAGGTTTTTTTGTTGTGGAGAAGAGCATTGCAGGAGCTACAGCAAACTCAGGCCGACCGTCGATGCACCTTGGGCGGATCAGCTGGTAGGTAGGTCCCAGTCTTCTGTCAGCTCTTCTGACACTTTTTGGTGAAATTTCTTTTAATTCCCAGCTTTTGGGGTTAGGCAGGAGCAGCACCTCTAGCACCTCTACGGTCTAAAATCTGAGGACCACCACTTAAGGGAATAGGACTCACTCCAAGCAGAGTTCGGGTGCAGGGTTCAAGGTCTTTGGAGCTTGTTATGTCCCTGTGGAGTCACACAGGAGGCCAGCCAACTAGCCCTTGGAGTCACTCTGGGAGTCCTGGGCTCAAGCAGCAAGGCAGGCCTCAAGCAGCAGGGCAGTCATCTGGTGGAAGCAGGGCACTCTTCTGTAGAACAAGGCAAGCCTCAAGCAGCAGGGCAGTCCTCTGGGGGTCTAGGCTGTCCGCCTGAAGTCTTCCACAGGTCCAGTAGTGTACTAAAGAGTTGTTCTGAGGGTCCAATATTTATGCCTGGTGCCATCCTTTGCAATGGGGGAATCTTCTAGGCTACCCCCACATCTTGTTCTGGAAACTTTTCCCTTCCCTGCCAAGGCTTCAAGGTGTCTGGGGTGACAAAAGGCTAGTGTCAGTTTCTCTTTGTGTGTGCGCTGGAGGCAGCCCTGTGAAATGTAAGTGGGGCAGGGAACAGCCCTCGCCAACCATCCTGAAAGGATGGCCCATCCTCCCAAAATCTAGTCCTCCTTTGTCTCACTGTCTGGGAGGAATACACAAAGCCCAACAGCTAAGCTATTCACAATCATGTGAACCAGGACACTGGCAGCAGGCACCAAACGGTTAGGGCAAGAAAATACCAACTTTCTAAAGTGGCATTTCCAGAATTGTGACTGTTGGAATTGGCCCTTTTTGCAGGAGTCATCCCTGAACTTTTGCCTTCCTCCTAGTCTTTTTCTGACCTGGTGTTGGTGGTTTTAGGACTCTGGGCACTTTAGCACTGTTGTCCAGTGTAAAGTGCATGTGCTCTCTGTGGTAAACATGGTAAGATTGGTCTACACGTGTTTGGCGTATTTAATTTACCTATCAGTCCCCAGTAAAGTGGCATCTCATATACCCAGGGCCAGTAAATTAAATGCTACTGGTGGGCTTTCAGCGCTGCTTGCGCCACCCACCGAAGTAGCCTTTCAAACCTGTCTCAGGCCTCTGCCATTGCAGGGCCTGTGTGTGCAGTTTACTGCCGCTGTGACGTGGCACACAAAGTGGTTGCCACGTCTGTGACCCCCTTTACTGCATGTCAGTCACCCCTAAGGTAGGCCCTAGCTAGCACTATGGGCAGGGTGCATTGTAGGTAAAAGGTAGGACATGCACCTTAAGTGTGTGACATGTCCTGGTAGTGACAAACAGCCATTTTGGTTTCTCACTGCTGTGAGGCTGCCCTCTCTTAGGAATGCACTGGGGATTCCCTGATAAGTGTTTCATTGGTAATTCCTGATATGAGAGGAGCAGCGTGGTCAGAGATTTGGTATGTTTTGAATAGTGATAATAAATGCTGCGTAATGGTGTGCGCAGATTTATGATCACTATTTTAAATGCAACTTCTAGAAGTTGGCATTTCTGTGTGCTATGTGTCTTTGCCTGCCTGATGTGTATTGCATGTCTGGCTCTGGAGTAGGCCTGGGCGGAAAACTACGCTACGCTCGCGTAGTTTGCGTAGTTTGCGCAACCTACGCGCTACGCGAATTGCACGCAGCACAGTGCAAAAACGCGTAGCGTAGCGGGCACTTTAGCTTGCTCGCGGTCCTCAACATCAAGTTGGCGACCGCGAGCGAGCAAAATGACATCCGGCGAGACTTTTTCCTCGTTCGCGATCAGCAATATCAAGTTGCCGATTGCGAGCGTGGAAAATAAACCTCCCGGCGAGATTCTCAACGCGGGGAGGTCAGGTTTCTCATTGGAAGTGGTCGCGTATGCTCGCAACCGCTCGCGATGAGAAACTACCAGTCCGCGTTGAGAAAACTGCCGCAAATCTACTCCAGCGGCAGAAAACGACCGCTTGCACTGTGCAAGATGCCGTTTGCAATGATTGCACAGTGCGGACAAGCATCCGGCACTGTGCAATTATTGCGAACAGCATTTCCTACCGCACTATGCAGTTCGCGTAGTGCTATGCGTAGCTCGCGTAGTGCTAAGTGCACTTCATGTAGCTACGCGTAGCGCTACTACGCGAACTACACCGAGGGTTACTCTGGAGTGACAGGGGCTGGTGAGGTGTGTGGCTCCAGAGGGGCAGGGTGAGTCAGCGCTAGGATGAATAGGCAGACCTACATTTAGAGTAGTGGGAGGAGTAGCTCCTAACCCTGTATGGGTCTGTGCCTGCCTGGTTCAATGCTGGCTCCGCCCCCTGTGGTGTGTCTGAGGACAGAGCCCAACCGGACAAAGGAGGGTGGAAGCCATGTAAACAAAGTGCTTCAGTACCCCCCAGAACCAGTTGGGACTGGTTCCCCAAGCCCTGTGCCAGGGCAGAACAAAGACAAACATACTATAAATATTGGGGCTGTGACCCCATGTGAGTGTGCTGTTTTGGGTGCTTACTTGTGCCTGCTGGGCCCCAGGAGGAAGCGCCACGAGGGATTGCCCATCTGCTGGAGGGCCCTGTGAGCTGGCCTGCCTCGGCCCAGCTCTGCCCCTCTAGACCCTAGCGGGTAATCTGCATCAAGCGTGTGGTGAGCGCTTTGTTTTCCTGGCTCTTTGAGTCCAAGGGTGGGCTCTTGCTTGTGGGCGGCGGGCGAGCGCTGTGCCCGTGTGCCAGGAGCGTGGTGGGCATTTTCTTTGCTCTATTATTCCTGAGCCCACAGAATTGGAAGAGGCTTCGCCGAGATCGGCGAAACCGAAGTCAGGCAAGTACGCCTGATCGAGGCGGAGCTCCCGCAGCAGAAGCGGAGCCTCGCAGGCTCTTCCCGCCACTAGAGGAAGTCAGGCGACGAGCGCCTGGTTGTGGGCGGAGCTTGCGGCAACAAGAGGAAACTGCCCCGAAGCCGACGGAGACCTCGCTCCGTGACTCCCCCAAGAAGGAGGCAGAGTTGCGGCCGGGTGGTAGTCAGGGCCTCCCCGTGTGAAGGAGGAGAGGCCCTGCGCGCCCACACTGAGAGAGAAAGAAGGAGCCTTGTGACGGCTCACCGCATTCGCATGCACCGCCGAAGAGTGGCGGCGAGAGGAGGGGCTCGACCGGGCCTCGTGGGCTCCGAGCACGGATCAGCGGAGTTCTCCCTACCGGACCAGGGAGAACAGCCCCGGTGAGTGGGGCTGAGATCTGAGCATTGTTGAGATTTGAGCACTGAGGGTGCCTAATTGAGGCATCGGAAGCCTGAAGAGGAGCCCCGGAAGGAGGGGCTCCCTAGGCACGGTGGTTGCCGGTGCTGGATTCCCCCAGCTGCACCGCGGAGCGCGGGCAGCTGCAGCGAGCGGGGCACTTTGTTTTAGAGTCCCAGAGTGGGGCTTGAGAGGCACTGTGGTGCCGAGGCTGATTTTTCCAGCTGCACCGCGAGAGCGTGGGCAGCTGCAACGACAGGGGCATTCTTATTTTTGATAACGAGGAAGGGGTGAGATGCACCCCCACCCCCCCTGTGCATCACGCACATTTCTCTGCTGCATTGGCAGCCGGAGGGCCTGGTGGAAGGCCATATGATTATCGAGCCCTGACTTTTGGGACCGAGGGCATTTGGGACAGCCCAGACGGGCCCCCAGAGGAAGGCCAGTGTGCCTGTGAGCACCTGAGGTGCTGGGAGGGTGCAATGCCCCGAGAGTGTGCATAATGTGTTTATGCCTGAGGTGATGTATGCACCTAGGGAGTGTTACCACGGTACACTTCTAAATGTGATTTATGCCTAATGAGTTAATGCATAATATGTTCTGCTAAGTACAGTATTTTACCAGTAGTCACTGGTTGTGTCATTACTTACCTGTTCTAATGGTTCTGACAGTGGCCCGATTTGCCCTGTCATGTATATAATCCCCTCTAAAGTATAACCTAGTGCCAGGTGGCACAGTGTATATATGTGATTGCATTCTAATGTGTTTTATGAGTAATACAAAGGCTATTTTTCATATAACCTTGTGTGGAGTTTCCTTTCTGGTGTGCCTAGTGTGTCGCTGTGTGTGTGTTGTGCAAACGCTTTACACATTGCCTCTGGGATAAGCCTGACTGCTCCTGCCAAGCTACTAAGGAGGTGAGCAGGGGTTATCTTCAGCGTGTAACTCCCTTGCTCTGACTAGAGTGGTGGTTTCTGCCTGGCTTAGGCGCATGCCCTAGCCAACCAGAAATCCCATTTCTAACAGTGACTTACAATCCAACTTTACCATCCAAGAGGATTTTAAATTACAATTAGTTTGAGTCCAAACATGATATAACTACCTGCTCCCATTCGAAAGTTAGCACTTATTAAATGTAATAAGCTAACCCAATGTTACCAATGGGAAAGATAGGCCTTACATTAGTGAAAAATGAATTTAGGAGTTTTTCACTATGTAAAACAAAATGTAAAACATAAAACCACATTTTGTACTTTTTAAATACAATATGCCCTGCCCTATGGGTTTTTTGTAGGGCCTACCTTAGGGGCAGCACTTAATTTGTAAAAAAAAATAAGTGCCAGGGATCTCATCAGGAGGCTACTGCAGCTTGCTCCACCAATTGCTCCTTCCAATTACAGCACCAACCCAGCTACTAACCATCACACTTCTGCAAATGTGACAATTCCACCCCCAAAATAATAAGAATGGTTTGTGCGGCAGGTATTAGTAATTGTTATTGTATATTCCATTAATAAACAACTGTAGTTGTGCTAAGTGCTTGTGTTGACAATGAAGTGCCAGTGCTGAGCACCGGAAAACACTGGCTTAAATTAGGCTCTACTTCGGGGTGACTTATATGTATTATAATAGAATGTTGATGCCTGGCAAAAGGTTTATTTGGCAGGTCAAATTGGCAGTTTTAGAACTGCACTACAGGCTGCACTTGCAGGCCTCAGATGTTTTATATTGCTTCCTAAGTGGGTGGCACAATGAACGGTGCAGGCCCAATAGTAGTATTCAATTTACAGGCCCTGTGTACAATTAGTACCATATACTAGGGACTCATAAGTAAATTAAATATACCAATCAGGTGTAAGCCAATTGTACCACGTATTATGGAGAGAGCACAAGCACTTTAGCACTGGCTAGCAGAAGTGAAGAGCACAAAGCCTAATGCCAACAAAAACAGAAATTCAGAAAACAGTAGGTGTGAAGGCAAAAGGTCTGGGAGTGACCCTGCAGAGAGGGTCAAATCCAACATAACCACCCTCCAGCCTAAAGCTAGGGTAGACTAATCAATACCTTGATGGGCTTCTCTGCTCAGGCGATAGAACGTAGACAATGGGCCTCTTCTGCAGTGGCCTTTGTTAGTTCTATGCCCCTATGAAACCAATTGGATCCCTCGTTCAACACTCTCCTGAGCCACTGGAATGACTCGTGGGGAAATCTCCTCATCTGTGGCCCTCCTCTGTGAGACTCCTAACCTTAACTTGCTCACAGATGCATCCTAGTAGGCAGTCAGTACCACCATGGCCAACAAAGTCATCTGACCCATTCCACACCTTGGATCAAACTTCTGTCCCCAACCCAAGGAGAATTTTGCCCATAAGACAACAACCTGAAGAAGCCACCAGCAGCTGTCAGTGTCAAGAGCCAGGCCCCACGCCTTCCACTGCTAGGTGTAGGCTCCAAGCAGGGGGTACTGGGCAGGACTCACTTCCAGCCTTGGGGCTGGCAAGAAGTTCCTCAAATGCTCCTGAGATTTTTCAGACCTCTGAGGGTTTCTCAGAGTGGGGGCAACACGCCCGGGTGGTAGAGCACACTACTTCCACTTTCTGTCCCACCAAACCAGGGGTGGTATCCTGAGACTGTCCACTCAGCCCAGGGTCTGTACCCTGAGGCTGAACTGATGCCTAGCAAGCCAGGACTTCCAGGTGGAACCACTAGCCCCTCCAAGAGGTGACATATTCTGTCTGTGCCATGCAGGAGTCTGCCTGGTGCAGGTCTCCAACCCTCTGTCTCTGTGACCACGCAGAGAACACTCGCCAGGTCAGAAGTGGCCGCGCCAGGTTCAGTCTTGGGGTGCTCTGTTCTCAGAGCTGGAATCACCTGATCCACTGGACTCCACCTCCTGCCCAATCCTCTCCATCTAAGTTTCTGTACTATCCCTATGGGAGCAGAATTTCCAGAAACTTGAGCTTTCAGGGCACCCTGGGTTGTTCGCCCCTACCAGCTCTATTAACACCGGTGATAACTCTTTTCCCAGAATGCAGTAAATGGGAATCTGAGGACTAACTTTGACCCTCCTTTGGGCTACTTCCCACATCCCATTCCAGAAACATCAGAGCCATAGGGGAAAAAAGTACCCATTGGCCTGAGTCACCCTTCACGGTGTGTGCTGATCTGGAGAAGCCAACCTTTCCACTTACGCCAGTATCCCTCAGAGCAGTGACAGGGATCCCATTTACTGGTATCAGATGGAAGTGGCAATTGTTACCCTCAGGCATCAAAAGTCTACCGTCTCAGTTTACCTCCCATTTAATGGACAATCGGGCACTTTCTACCCTTGGCCATGGGGGACTACCCTCCCCCCCCCAAACCCATATTGGCCATTCCTGTAGAGTTCCCACCAGTGGGTGGTTTCATAACTGAGAATAATTAAAGCACTGGGGTTGGTAATGGGAGCACCCTGGGCCACCACCCACCAAAACCTTCCTCCTATTTCTCAGAAGGGGCATGGGAACCCTTTCACCCATCTTACTCTGGGACTTGTCTGTGTCACCCTAGACCCCCTCTGCACTCTGCAGGAGTGGACCTGAACCACCCTTCTTGGAGTCACTCTCGGGTACCTTGTTGTGGACCCTGGTGCTGAGCCAGCAGCCCGCCTCCTTGACAAGCTCCCTAGGACTAGTGAGCTTGCTATGCCACTAGGTGTTGGTGCAGCTCTGGAAAACAAGTACTAAACATGTGATCTCAGGCAATCAGATTGTGCAGCCCCTTGTAAACACTCACATCACTGCCCTTCACCCACCCACTAAAGTGTCTTGCAAAAGTGATCCACATAATCCACCCAGGACTGGTGGGACAACTTCGGGCTGTCCCTAAACTTCTGCCTGTACTTCTCAGGCGTGAGGTCATACTTCCTGACCAGGGCATCCTTCATGAGGGGATACCTCATCTTGTCTGCCTTACCCATGGCCAGTAATACATCTCTCCCCTTCACTGAGAATGTGCCTCAAGAAACAGGCTCCACAATCCTCCTCAGGGACCCTGTGCATCTCCAAGGCAACCACCAAGCCTTAAGCCACTTGTTAATGTCATCCCCCACAACAAAGTTAGGCACCAGATCTTTAGGGGTGTGGACCCTCCTGTCTCCACTGGGCACAGAAGTGTCACTGTCACCATTACCACTGGATTCTGAAGCTTGTTTTACTTTAAGGTCAAGCTCTTTCAGGCTCACTTCATATGCTAACAAGATTTTCTTTTTACCAATGCCCTCTCAGCCTCATATTTCTCCTTGGGCAAGGTGATCTCTGCCTTAGTCCTCCTCTCCTCCATTTTGAGTTTGACCAGCTGCAGCCTGAACTCTCTTTCAGCTTTCCTGACCTCCAGTTCCTCAGGGGACAGGTTGTGGAAGGACACACTGCTCCCTGCCCTGGCAGGGGCCTCTACTCTTGTCCTCCTCCTGCAGCTCGAGGCCTGTGGCCAGGTCCTCTCCTTCCTTCCCCTACTCTTCTAAGTCCATCTCCTCCTCCTCAAGACCATCTTCTGCCTGCTCCTCTGGGGTGGTCTTCATCCTTCCTGACTTCTTTAAATGCATGGAGGGCTACCTGGAGGTCTACGGTCGTGGCCTTCCGACCTACATTCAGCCCCACTCCTTTCCAGCTGCTGAGGTTATAAATATTGATCAGCTTCATCTCCAATGTAGTAAAAAGGATGTGAGACAAAGCTTGAATTTAGAAAAAAAATTACAGAAAAAAATGAATTTGATGTCCGATCATTTTGGGATCTTAGTGTTGCACAAATCAGAGTGTCACTGCACAAACACAAGAAATGAATCTCACCAAAAGTACCAATGTATGAAACAGGGCAATTGATTGAGGGGATGAAAACCCTACTCATGCAAACAATCACACAATCTTCATGAGGGTGAACACACAAAAGTCAGTAGATTAATATGTGTTTAACCCTCTAGTAGTTGGCACTATAAAACAGTCAGGGATTAACTAAGAGGCAATGTGTAAGGTATTTATTCAGCATATAAACAGTAATACAGTGAGAACATAACACAAGAAAAGTCCATACCAATTTAGAAAGAGACAAATTCAATAAATAAAATTACACCAAGATGGATTAAATCCAAGCAGTAGAACTGAAGTTATAATTTTTATAGTTTTTAGTGAAATCTAGCGCCTAAAAGATCATCGAGACCGGGGCAGCCTGTAGCTGTCGAGCCAAGTAAAGATTTTTACCTTCGGACTTAGACAACTTTTTGGAAGTCAAAATCCTCCAGCATGATGAACCTGTGAGCCTTTGCCGAAGAGGACTCCATGGAGCCAGATACTGTCGTTCGAAGGTCCAGATGGACAGGATTTGCTGCTGCAGGAGAGAATGTAGTGAGAGCTCCTGCAAAGTCAGGCTGACCGGTGATGCACCTGGGTGGATTACCTGGCAGGTGAGGTACCAAACCTCTGTCAGTTCTTCTGGCCCTTTTTGGTGAACATTTTTAGCCCCGACTTTTAGGGGTATCAGGTATGAAACTGGGGTGATGAACGTTGGAATGCGTTCTTCTCTCTGCTGGACTACGCAGAGGAAGCTGGAACCGAACAATCCCCAGAAACCATCCAACGAGCACTGTACCAGAGACACCAGTGCTTATTTGATGACCTCAAGGAAGGGGTTTGGGAACACACAATAAACTAAAATAAGAAATTAAAATAATAAGGCAAAATAAAGAAGGTAAACAACTGAGTGCGTGTTAGTGCTGGTGGAGAATGCAAACGCTGGGTCACAGAATCCGCCTAGAAGAGATGCACTGACCCAGACCCTGGAAGGGAAAAGGAGACCAGCTCCTATGTACACAAATACACCAGGAACCTTTAAAAAGACTCAATTGACATTCATCCATGCCCTTTTGTCTGGCCTCTGGTGAAGTACCATATGGAAGCAGGCACAGTCTCAGGAAACATACACACCGAAGTTTAATAATCAAAACACTCACACACTCACACATTACGAGTAAATACATATATGAAAGAATCCTCAAGACAAACTTGACATGATCACCACAGCAATAAATTCCTAAGGATTTGGGAGCGTTACCAAATCCTTGGCCAATAGGAAACTGAGGCACAAATCAGAGAAGGAATGATGCGTAAAACACAAACTTAAATAACATAGATTACTCAATTTTAGCACCTGAATATCTACATCAAACAGGCTAAGCTAAGTGAGCATGGATTTATATTATGAGGCAAGTTTTCACTGCGCACGCAAAGGAAATGTCTTCCAGAGACTAGAAGCCCTCTTAATGCAAGTAGCCCACTCCTGGAGCGAAGAAGCACAGTAACTGTCCAAAATCAAACGGATCAAAGAGGAAGACAGAATAAGGACTTAGCTCGCGATGGCTGAACTGTCCGCTGCCAGGAAACGCCGACCCGGAGCCTTCAAGGAAGAAGAAGAGCCGCAGGACCGCTCCGGGCGATGGTCTTGATGAGAAGCATCGGGCGTTGCTGGGGCTGGGTTTAAATACCCACATGGCGTGGGCCAGACGGCCCCAGCAGGTCCCGTGGCGTGAGCCCCAGCCGCAGCGGGCCGTCCATGCGGCGTGGCTGCAGCGCGCCGGTCCAGCCACTAAGGGGCCTGCCAAATTCTCCGGAGAACTCGCAGCCCCAGCCGCACAGGGCCGGCAATGTTCGTCCGGGAGCTGTGCTGGCTGAAAGGGGGACACAGATAGGGAAAAACACCGCCAAGACAGAAATACAAAGACCATGAAATACACTCCCAGAATGCCATATCACATGCTACAGGTGAGCTTATACCCAAGGAGGGGAGACATGTGCATATGGGAACTGTGTGCTGAGGTGCGTTGATGGGAGGGAACGAGAAACCTGGTAGAAGCCCAAGCAGTCTTCTTGGGACATCTGTATGATAAACGCTGAGGGCCCCGCTCCTAATGACTCCAACCCTATTTGAGGGAAGATGACGACGCGCAGCCCGAGGAATCCTGACAAGGGAGTAAGCAGGAGTAGCACCTCTAACATCACTTCCAGGGTCCAGGACCTGGCGGGTAGCACTTAAGGGATTAGGACTCACTCCCAGCGGAGGCCAGGTGCAGGGTTCAGTGTCTCAGGAGCTTGGTATGTTCCTGTAGCTCACACAGAGGCCCAGCCATCTAGCCCTTAGAGTCACTCTGGAAGTCCTGGGTTCAAGCAGAAAGGCAGGCCTCTAGCAGTGGGAGCAGTCCTCTGGGAAGGAAGGCAAGCTTCATACAGCAGGGCAGTCAGTTGGTAGCAGGTG
>CAWUFW010034527.1:0-10982 GCA_963921515.1 Calotriton arnoldi | reverse complement strand
GGGGCCCATTACGATGGCGGATGGAAGCACAACCGCCGTGCTGGCGGATGCAGAAACCACTAGTCACCGCCGCACGCAGGCAGTCCACACGCCCGCCCAACTACGATGCGCGAAAGCAGGCCAAACACCGCCGGCAAGCCAGCAACACCGTCCGTCATCAGCGCGCGCCGCACACGTAGCGGCGCAGCACAACTGAACACACCGCCCGGACGAAACACGCCCCGCCCGGCGATAAATTACGATGCCGCAAACAAACGGCTCCCACGGCAAAGAGACACCGCACGTGAAAGAGAGGCGGAAACACGGACGCAGAGCACGGACAATCCAAGCGGCACCCCGGGCATGAATCCAGCACTGCAGGCTCTTCCCATGCTTCTGCTGATGCACCACCAAGGACGCAACGTACTCGCGGAGACGCAGGTAGGCACACACACAACAAGTGCACGCAAACAGCGCACACAGTGCAAGGGCGGAAAAAGCGGACAACCCCCCACCAGCGCGCGTGCACACTACACATCCACCATCGCATCCACATATGACACACAGGCCAAATCGTAACATCGCAGAACACATGTGTGTACACACCACCTGGGACTAGGAACCAACCACCTCGTCACGGCCCCAAAGCGCCCGATGACGCCGCCACACATGCGCACAACGCAGAGGCCAACCGCAGCGCCATGCATGCGTCGCACACAGACACAGGGACACAACCAAGCAGCACACACATCAGCCCCACCTCCGAACCAAGCACATGACACGTGACAGGCCGGCCACAGACATGTCCCCAACGCCCAATTCACGGACAGCACCCAACGCCACACAACCGACGCACACATGTCAGTGAAGACACGCAACTGCAGGACACACCCCAGTGTAACAAACATGGCGTAGCACACAGCGGCAGGCAACACCAACTAGGAGAAGCAGGGCTTCTTCGGGAAGAGGAACGCCAGTACCACACTGAAAAACCCATACCACCCTGCACATATGAACAAGACAGCATGAAACGCGGAACACCAAAGAGCCCGGGACCGACAACAGGTGGCCCAAGAATTACATCCACACACAAGGCCCAACGCAGAGCGGAAAGGCAGCCTGCCGCCCACACAAGGGAGAGCAGACAGCATTGAATGACCTTCCATTCCAACACACCGAAACCACAGCCCTACTGACAGGAAGCCGGTGAATACAGCCATTGTCCAAGAATAGACCAACACAGGCATGCCGAGAGACCGACCACAGGGCAGATAGCGCATATCACAGAAGACACAACGGACGGGAAGAAAGAAGAAAACACTTCCCATGTCGGCCACATGCAAGTTAATTGAAGGAGTCACACAGCACTGACCTTGAACTGTCTTGAGAAGCATGGGGAAGAGGGCCCGTGTCCTCCAAACAAGCCAACAGAACACAAGTCCTGTCTCCCCACGACTACACAGAGCTCACAGCAACCCCGGAGCGTGCACATTGCAGACTGCACACACAGCCGGAGCACGCCACCTCTACGAACCGGCTGCGTAAATGGCAACCGCAACACACCTACCCAACTACGCCGAACAGCTCAAGCTGTACCAAACCAACACGATACATACATTGGGATGCGATCTCCTGTCCCTGCTGAACGTAAGTTACCGACTGACTTACCGCATCACATTGTTCAGCTGCGTCATGCCCGTCTTCTACTGTCGGAGGTGTCCCTACCAGCATCCCGTCGAGATATGCCTCTCAACCCGGCATGTCTGAAGGCGGACCTGCTACCACTACTCCTCCCTCTGGACGCACACGACAGGGCCTGGCTCTGCCTATGGGGGCATGGCGTATGTGGCCAACATCGCACGCGCACTGAAATGGAACCACTGTGCCTCCACACGACGGATCATCGAGAACAGCTACATCGAATGTCACCCAGCATGCCCCATCATGGTCCTCCAAGGGACAACCTACGAACAACACCTTGACAGCCACCATCCGCTTCATTGGCTGGCAAACATGTACACCACCAATGACATGGAAGCCCTGCTGGACGGCATCGCATACCTGACAACCTGTAAATACGTCGACCACAACGCAGGTTCCCCCGAGTGACCTATGAAGTCCAACCCCGCACCCATGCTCAGCTTCCGCACGGACTGGCCAGTCACCACCACAACAGCCATACCAAACGACCAGCAACTGTAACCACACCATCAACGACATCGCCATGACATCGGATATGACCGGGACATGCACACTGCTCCCCATCACATCCAGGAACACCGCATGCATCGTGGGAGGCAGTGGCATGGGCTCTGTGCATCGCACCCACATGGACGGAACTGCACGAACAACCAGGACACGACATGGATCCAGCGCACATGGACACACACACCGCTCAGTGGACATGAATAGGTCGCCTGGAGTCTGTGGGTGCTGCACCCTCCCACCCCCGCCCCGGGAATCCCATACCAGGACCTTTGCATGGACGCACAAGTGCATACAACAACAACACGATCCCCAGTGACTGTGACATGTCCAGTAACCACCACAGTGCAACAACAAGTGGCACGCCGCTGCATGCACGCAAGCACATGCCCTGATGTCATCTCACATGCACGCGTGCATGAGGAACAACTGCCAGCAAACCTGTCACATGGAACTGAGATGGACTGTGCCCATGATGCCGAGCGGTCTGGCAGGCTACATGTATACCGTCTGTGTCAAAGTCCGCAGCTCCGCAGCTATACGTAAATGTACATTAGCACAGCCTTGGCCAGCAGATGTAAACTCCACACCCTATCCCATTTGTAATCATGTCTCTAGTATATCCTCAACATGTATTCCGCTGCCAGTAGTGTCCACTATACTGCATCACAGAGGACAGAAGACTCAATATAATGTTTGAAACCAGAACTGTCTCCGCTGACTCATTTCACAAGTAACGAATGAGAGAGGATGAGAGTATGTGAAGTACACGGCAGTCGTGGACATGACCATGTAGTCCACTGGTATTGGATGTCAACGCAAATGAGTAGCACTATTGTGGAAGATACACATGTGTCGTGTGAAGTCGTATGGACGCAGTGCTCAGGTGGTGGTGCGTACGTGGTAGATGCGCACATGCCAAGTTGGAGCACGCCGTGTTGGGAGGGGCTCATGACAGCACACCACCGCTCCCTGGGCATTAGGAGAGGACACCTGCCGTGGGGAGGAACACGTGTGTGCACAGCAGCCGGGCACACGCACGACAGCGGCGCTCAGGCGCACCTCAGCCCACCCTCTGTGATGGCTGATCCTAGCCAGGCGCCCGCCATGCCTCGACACAGCACACAGCCCAGTGACCGAAGGTGTAACCCCAACATAGTCAATCCGCATAGGCGATACAGGCACGGGATGGCAGTGGAGCATGATGGTGAGAGGTCCCTCGCTCCTCCTGGTCATACTTCACGCAGGCAATAGAACCTCAACGCTCAGCATGGCAAAAAGTCAAATGGAAGTGTAGGGGACGCACTCAGCCAGCACGCAGCAGCACTGACGTCACGGAGGTGGTGGCTCGCACCATCCCGACTCCATTGCCCATCATACCGAACCACGCCACATGCCATTGCGACTAAGTGCAAGCGCGTGCGCCACCACCCCCTGAGCGCCCTCCCCAGAGAGGCCAAAGAGTGAATGTGGGGGCCTAACAGCCACAGACGGACGCGGCCTGGCCGCGGGCAGCCACAGCCACTGGGTGTCGAGAGACGGATCCGGAAGGCGAAGACTGTGATGGTAGTCCATGCAGGCCGGGTCTCCATTTGAGGCACCACGCAGGTGGACGGTGTCCCGCCACATCATACCCCGAGACAGCCCACTCGTGCAACTGACCCACACATACACTCTTGCCCTCTCTGGTGCTGAGCTAGCTGCCTGTGCAAGCGCTAGCCTCGCAGGTGAGCATGCATATTGGCGGGCCAGGAGGACATGAGGGCTGGGCGCAAGATGACTGTATCACTGTCAGTTAGTACAAGGGATGACCCAGATGTGGAAAGGAAGAGACGTGTCCGTGTGTACTGCAACTCAGCCGCCAATCCAACTACCCCCATGTCCGGAATGAACCCGCACCTAGGCCCGCCCATCCGCCACATCGAACATACCACCCAGCACGACAACCTTCCCATTCCAAACACTGACTGGGGTGGCGACCAGTGAACAATCATGTGTAGCCTACCCACGCGCGCATATGTGGGCCCTCCATGATCCATGTCACCTGCGCAAAGACATGACATGCGCAATGAGGGAAGTAGAGGAGAGCTGTCCGCTCACGCGCAGAAGGTGCATCAGCTCCACAGACCCAGCATGCAGTCCAGCAGGGTCACATGTCAGGGGCAGCTGTGCCATGGTGTGAGGCAACGTGGCTATACTGGACAGCACATCGACCAAGTGTGTAGTCTGCCCACATCCACAGTCCATCATCATGCGGACATAGGAATTGAACACAGGGCAACACATCTTAGCTAGTGCACCCACCGCACCAACAATGCGCCAATCACTCACGCACCCGCCCTGTGCATGGCCCCCACCCAACGGAGGCATCCAGTGCCACCATCCCACACACAAGCCTTCCACGGAACATGCGCTGTGTCCAATGGTCAGTACAGAGTCAGCGCCCATCTGGTGGATCCTGAACAGGAGACACATGCACACACATGCCAGCTCCCACTATGTACGTCTGCCACCTGGGCACGTGCAATGTAACCTCTCACCTGTGACGTGTGACTGTCAAGCACAGCCGTCTGGTATGGGGCTGTCAATGTGGACACCAGCTCACATGCTTCGGGAGCTGTGATCCGTACAGTGCTGTACATAGGTGCAGTGCTGACACCTACTACTGTCTCATATCCCTCGTGCCACAGGTCCCACTTTGTATTGGCCGCTCAGCCCGTGCCCACATCAGGCGTCGCTCGTGCTGCCATACTCATCCAGCCTCGGAAGCAGTTCCATGCTCAGCAGACACTCATGTTGCCGTGGCGCTGCCGCTTGACGAATATGCAGTCAGTCCCATCAGCACGCCTCGAAGTCATGGGGCCTGAGATCCACATGTGCATGCACATGGCAGTGGTATGTCTCACTCTGCCATTGCCACTGCTGGGGAGACCTGGTAAGCGGACGGAGGCCGTGCCGTCCCAGCTTGACAGCTGGGCTGTGGCTCATGCGCTGGCTCAGTCATGTCAGTGATGTGTATGCGTAAATTACTAGGTGGTCGTGTTAGCTTGACATGTGTCCTCTGCCATTAACCCAGGTGGAGATCGAATATTGACCGCCCATACCAATTGCTGCGTGACATGGATCGACTACAGAGGTAATCAGGAAGTTTCGGCTGGACAGGCCAACTCTGCATCGACTGTGTGCCATGTTAAAGCCCCATCTCGTCCCCGCAGGGTGTATCGACTGCTGTCACCCTGCTCTGGCTAAGGTGATGGCCGCCATGCTGTTCTTCGCCACTGGGTCATTCCAGCACACAGTGGGCAGCGGAGGAGGGATGTCCCAGCCCATGTTCAGCAGGTGCTGAGGGGGATGTACTGGCAGCCATGATGCTGTGACTCGGAACAGGTACATCAGATTCCCAGGGCTCGTGAATTGGCGGCAGTGAAGGGTGCATTCTACTGCCCTTGGCAGAATCCCACACGTCGTGGGAGCCATTGACTGCACTCATGTTGGCCTTGTTCCACCACAGGCCACTGAGCACCTGTACCGCAACAAGGAATCACACGCACTCCCTGAATGCAAGTGTGTGCCTTGGCACATGGTAGATCACCCACGTGTGTGCCAAGTTTCCAGGCTCGGCCCACAGATCACAGCACAATGCGCAACAGCATCTTACCAGCGACTGATGGCCAATCTGAACAGGATCGTGCCTGTATTGTCGGTGAGTATGTGGAGTGGTGTAGCGTGCCTGGTTGAGCGATGCTGTCCCTGTCCAGTTGGAATAGCAACGGTTCTTCTGTGTCCCTACACCCAGGTGATCACTGCGTATCCCAGATAGGGCATGGCTGCTCAGTCCATTGAGGAATCCTCGCACCCCAGCAGACGATCGATACAATGAGGCACATGCATGGAGGACCAGACGTGTGGCCCGAGCGCACCTTTGGCCTCCTCAAGTCCAGGTTCAGGTGCCTGACCGCACCAGAGGTGCACTGGCCGCACTTCCTACAGAAGGTGTGCCAGATAGGTGGTGGCGTGCTGCATGCTGCACAATCATTGATTCGGAAGCAGATCCCCTCATTGGGATGACGGAGATCAACCAGGGCCCCAGCCCGGCAGACCAGGACAGCTCGAGTGAGGGTGGACAGCTGAGGAGGAAGCTGGGAATGTCGCCACAGCTCATCGCCCGCTACTTCACTTGACGGTGAGTGTCCATGCACACTGACGGATGATGTGTCTGTATCTGTGCAGGTGTGTGTGGCTGTGTCAGAGGTGGCCGTATGTTCACTGCGCCAGTGTGTCAACGCTCCATAGGCCAGGTAGTATGCCACTGTTGGTAGACTGTAGGCATTGTGCCCTATTGCTCTGTGCGCATGTGTGTGCATTGCTTGTAGTTGTTGACATGTACTGTGTGATGGGTGTGTGACACACTCATTGAATGTGCTCTGTTCTGTCTCCCACCCCTAGGTCCCGCAGTCTTCCAGGATTCCATTGCCATGCCATACGATCAGTAGCCCTTCGCCCAAGTTGGCCACAGGTCCTCAGTGACAATACACAACACAGGCACAAACAGCAGTTAGTGAAAAAGTGCATGTTATTACAAACTGTGACACGTGATTGTGTGTAAGGTGATGACCAAAAGTGGTGCGTGCAGTGACAGCTGAGCTGTCATCGGTCATGGCTGCGTGATGATCAGGGTGGTACCCACATGGTTCTATGCACCATAGTCCACACAACATGCCATCCAGATGGCGTGTGTGGGAGGGATCGCAGAGCATGTCAATGCAGTGGCTGGTCAAGGAAGTGCTGGCGGAAGGCTGGCTGGCTGCCTCACTGCGACTGGAGCGTGCGGGGTCACTCCCGGAGATCTGTTTCTCTCGGACGCCCTCCACGCTTGGGAGGGTGTGGTGGCGACCTGCTGGTGGTGGGTGAGGTGTGCTCACTGGCTGTGGACGCAGGGGAAGTGGACACTGCTGGCCCCGAGCCTGCGCCTTGAGCAGGTGGTGGCGGAGGTGGTGTTGTTGGCCCTTGCCTGTGACCCCACCGCCACCACCAGCTGGCCCATGAGGTCCGCCAGCTGGTCCATGGGACACAATTGGCCCATGGGCGTCCATGGACCTCAGCACCCCCAGCACCTCCCGCGTGTCAGTAGACCTGGCCCATTGTCCTGGGCCTTTCATGAGGCCCCAAGGACTCCTGGCCATTTGAGGCAGGGCATGGCTCCCAGGGGAGGCTGGCGCGTCTGACCCTGTTTCTCCCACCAGTCCTGCTGCCACCGGCCTGCCCACTAGCCACACTGCACACCACCGGTCCTGCTGTGGCTCCCAGGCTGGATCCAGTCGGCCGGGCCACCACCTGCGCTGGCCATGGTGCCAGCGCGAAGACGTGGTGGTGGTGGAGGCGGTGGTGGTCGGTGCGACGATGGTGGCGGGTTGCGGCAGTGGTAGTGGCCGCAATGACCGTGGGTGGCCGCAACGACAGTGGCAGCAGGGACTGGGACTGCTCCAGCATCCCTGGATGATGGGTTGAGTGGCGGTAGAGGGTCCTGGGGAGCGGCTGGGCCCTGCCACGCCAGATGGGCCAGCTTGGTGGTCCGTGTCCGAGAGAGGAGGACAGATCCTCCAGATCCGTGTGTCCTCGTTGGGGGCTCTGTAGGCTGGCTGTGCGGGCTGCTGTCTCCATCCTCAGCATCCAGCAGTTCGTGCCACCTGTGGAGAATGAGATTTGTTATTGTGTTGCACCTGGCGAGAGTATGTATTAGTCGTCTGACATTGGCAGTTCGTGCAATCTCGTACATGGGTTTCCCGGAGGCGAGTGTGTGGCTGTGGCATCTGTGAGTTGTGTGTGCTAGGCAATGGGACTGTGTGCTGTGCACATGTGGCATGGGACGGATTGGCCATGCCGATGGGTGTGTTGCTTTGCCCCTACTCATTGTGACTCTGGTGTATGCGGGCTCCTGGCCCATCCTGGGTCTGGTTTGTATTCTTTGCTTTTGGAGTTCAAATGAACGCTTAGGAACGCATATGGCAGTATGGGGCCATGCCCCAGATTCGCATTTGGGAGGAGATATGCTTTTGAGGTTCAAATGGACACGCTTAGGAACGCATATGTGCAACATGGGGGCCATGCCCAGATTCGCATTTGGGATGGAATATGCTTTTGGGGTTCAAATGGAACGCTTAGGAACGCATATGGCAACATGGGGGCCATGCCCCAGATTCGCATTTGGGAGGGGATATGCTTTTGGGGTTCAAATGGGCCAGCTGAGGAGCATATGGCAACATGGGGGGCCATGCCCCCGATTCGCATTTGGGAGGGGATATGGCTTTGGGGTTCAAATGGAACGCTTAGGAGCATATGGCAACATGGGGGCCATGCCCCAGATTCGCATTTGGGATGGAATATGCTTTTGGGGTTCAAATGGAGACGCTTAGGAACGCATATGGCAACATGGGGGCCATGCCCAGATTCGCATTTGGGAGGGTCTGTCTTTTGGGGTGCCCTGCTGTGAGCCATGGGTGCCGAGAACGTGACATGTGTTGTGGCAGCATGACAGTGCATGGTCTGAGGTGTGTGCATGCCTGACGCCTGCCCTGCACTCTTGCTGTCTGTTGTGGTTACTGGACATGGCATTGGACGCATCGTTGTCGAGTGAGTGATAGTTGTGCTGCCAGCCAACGTGTTGCAGTTGTCCCATCTCCTTGGTGTGCGTGCTGCCCTGTGCCATGTGCATCACTGCAGTGCTCGGGGGGTGTGGCCCATGTGTTGTGTGTTGTTGCTCACAGTGTGTCGTGCGCTTAATTGACTTCTGGCACATGGTTGGTCATGGGCATGTGTCTTAGCGTGACTGCTGTATGTGTGGCAGCTGTGCGGATGACATGCCTTTCATGAGACTGGGGCTGACGGATGGGATGGATGGTATGTTGTATGTGCATAGGTGTGTCTGTGAGTTTGATGGGTTCAGTGGTGTTCGTGTGCATTTCTGTTGTTCCGCTGCATGTTAGCGTCTAGTGTTGTTTGTCTTACATAGGCGTAGTTGCATGCTGAGGTGTGGGGTTGACAGGCAGTGGGGGCTACATGGACAGGACTTCAATGGTGTTTCGGTTGTGTGTGATGAGTTGCACAGTGGCTGCCGTGTGGGACTATATTCAGTGTGGCTTGTGCATGCAGGCAGCTGGCTCCTTGGGTGTTGCTATGTCTGTGATGGGTCATGTGGGGTGTGAGTCTGCTGTTCATGTCCGTGTGCACATTGTTCACTTGTTCGTGACGGGGTGGGCGGTGCTGCGTGTCCGTGTGCTGCGTGACATGTCCCATGTGTTGGTGGTGTTATGGTCCTCATGCCTCCAGTAGTCCAGCCCTGTCCAGTTTCCCACCTGCAAGTTGTTCGTGCGTGCACTGTACTGGATGCCACATGGCTCTCGCAGGGGGGTGCTCCATGTTGCAGGTCTGTGGGGAATGAGGGGGTGTAGTGGGGTCGTGGGGGTGGCTGTACACCCACTGACACCCGGTTGCTGTGGACCGTGATGTCTGCCTTTCGGCTGTCGTTGTGCACTGCGGTGGCTGACACGTGGCTGTGGGGTGTGGGGGATGCTCCTCCTTGCTGTGCTGTGGGACTGGGGCCTGGTGTGTGTTGTACTTGGGCTGTCCACCGTCCCACCCACTGCACTTTGTGTTCCTGCCACTTACCTGTTACTTGTCAGTTGGTGCAGCTGTGGCGGACACATGGGTGTGGTGGGTGCTCGTTGTGGCGCTTCTGGCATATTTGGGGACCTGTTGGTGGTTACGTGGCTGGCTTAGTGTACACATGTCCCCACGCATCTTACAGTTGTTCGGTTTGGCCTGTGTGTGGTAGTGTCTGTTGCATGTGCGTGTGATGTGTTGTGTATTGTGTGCTGGACATGGGGGTGTTTGTCCCTGGGAGCTGTGGCATGGTGGTTGCGCATGTGTGACATAGCGGTGTGCTGGTATACATTAGTTTGTACTTACCAGCCTCCACTCCCCTGCTAATCCGGCGAGGATCTCCGGATGGATTACGACTCGCACCTTCTCCTCCCACGCTTTGAAGGTCTTAAAGAGCGGGGATTCCCTCCGCCAGTGACGGCAGCCAGCTCTCTGTTTTTGCCCTCCTTCTTCTTGACCAGGCTCTTTACGTCATTCCAACGTTTGTTTATCTCGGTTCTGTTCCTGGGCAGGGTCCCGACTGCATTGACCTGGTCTACGATCCGGGTCCACATTCTGTTTCTGGTGGCTAGTGGTGTGTGCTGGACCATGTTCCCATAGATTTGTGGGCTTGACGACCATGACCGTCAGCTCCATGGGCGTGAACTTGGGCATCCTTTGTGGTGCCATGGTGTTTGTGGTGCTGGTGCGGTGTGTGTTGTGTAATGTGCAGGGGGTTTGTGGTGCCGGTGTTTGGTGGTGGTGGTGGTGGTTGTGATGTGTGCGTTTCTGTGGTGTGCTGCTGTCCTTGCTGTGTCACTGTGTCCTCTCCTCTCCTCTCTGGTTTGCAATGTAGCAAGGGGTTGTGGTCTGTGGGAGTGCTGCTTTTGTACTCACCTATGTGGGTGTGTCCTCATGGTCTGTTGTTTTCAGGTGTGTTGTGTCTGGGGTTCTGGCCTTTGTATTTTTTGTTTGTCCGGGGGGTGTTTTCGGGATGTGTACTGTGCTTGTGTATTTGTGCGTGCCTTGCTGTGTGGACTTGTTGGCCATGTTGTGTGCTATTGGTTTTGTGTGCGGATGGTTTCTGTGCAGGTACGTTGGGCGCCATGGCTTCTGCCGTGTCGATTCTCATCGGCGTTGTTTGCGCTGGCGGGCGGTAT
>CAWUFW010034526.1:0-10983 GCA_963921515.1 Calotriton arnoldi | reverse complement strand
CTAGTATTTTCGAGACTTAATTTGGAATAAAGGAAGGCCTAGAATAGCATTATGGAAAATGTATGCGCCAACGAGCAAAGGCGGGCTGGCAGTTCCAAACATGGAGCTCTATTATCTAGCATCTCAACTGCAGTGGGTAGCAAAGTGGATGAGTGGAAAAAATCTAGACGATACTGCTACAACATCTCCACCGTGGACTCAATGTCAACTCTATCACCTATTCCATCCCATTACTCGGCTCCCCCGCCCACCTCAAATGTATATTGAATTAGCTCACAGGTGTTCTCGAAGGAGCCTTCAGCTAACTCGCAACACACTACCCTATGCCCCATTGATACCACTAGTAGGAACTCCTAGAGGCAGAGAGAAAGTGTCTGAAACGGAACTGATGGCTTGGCACGAGGCAGGGCTGGAAACAGTGGGGGATCTATATGCAGAGGGCACCCTTTTAACGTTTGAAACATTAGCTGTAGAGAATAATATCCCTACAGGTCACTTCCTTCTACACGCTGCTATAATGCGGACTTTGACAACGGCCTGGGGAGATATGACGGCCGAGCCACAAACGCATCAGCTCTTACAATACTTACACGTCATGGGAGAAGGTTCGCACATGGTCCGTTGGTTGGTGGACGCTCTCCTTGCGCACACACTGACGAATCTCCACGAGAGATGGACTGTGGATAGGGGGCACCATGGACAGATAAGGAATGGGACATGATAATCGCTGGCCCCACGTATATCCCACGTAGTTCGAGATTTAAGCTCATACAGACATATATACTACACAGGGCGTACCTCTCCCCAGATAAAATGAATAAATACTTCAATACCACTACCTCTTCCTGCCCAAGGTGCCAACTAGCAGATGCTGATCTTTTACATATGCTATGGTCCTGCACCTCACTTCAACCATATTGGCATGCAGTTACGGAGGCATTAACGAAGTGCACCAAGATGCCGCTACAGTACACATGGGAACTTTGCATATTAGGACTATGTCAGCGGACGAAAAAAACTAAAGTAACTTCCAGATTCAGGGATTTGGGATTAATAACGGCAAAGCGCCTAATCACGAAAAGATGGAAACACAGCGACCCCCAACACAAGTCAGCTGGGTGAAATCCCTCGAGGTGTGGGCGCAGGCTGAGAGCACTACATTACATAGAGAGGAGACTGCGAGACTACGCAAGTATCCAATAGCGCAGTCCTGGGACGTCATCCTTAAAGCGCTCATGCATCCAGACGACACAGATAGTCCTGCACCTCACCAACCAGCCAGTGACATTGATGAAGCCGTGGGCCACTAGATGCCCCCCTCGCCAAAAACGCCCTAACGAGACGCCCTCTTCCCTCAACACAGATTAAACAGTCAGTTATTCCTGTGATGCCCCAGGGGCATTCGCTACGTCACAACTCTTCTAAAATCCACACACGAACACAAGTCAAGCACAGGCTTTAACACACCTCGACGCATAAATCCCAACCCACCCATGGCATGTATTAGACGGCGTTCGTTCAGCATTTTGTATATGGTTCTTTGTTTTTTTCTTTTTCAGTTTATATTTCTTTCTTAGCATAAAATAAAAAATGTGTTATCTCTTGGCCTAAACACCGCCGCAGGTCATTAGATCATTACGCAATGCAGCAATACCCGAATACAGATCGCCTATATGCATAGCATTCCAATGATACTTTTTTTAGCTGGGAGCTGCATTTACAATGTGAATTTGCATAGCAGCGGTGTCTAGTGTAATCAGAGGCAGCGAGTGGCGATTAAGAGATACAAAGCACATTCATTAACATGGAGATGCAGATGCAAATGATGCTTTAGCACGTAATAACTTGTCGAATATTGAAATGCAATGTAACCATGCTCTCAGAAATACTGCTATCTTATTGTGCTAATGTATGATTGGTTTAATATATCATGTTTGTATTACAAAAAATCTAATAAAAGATTTTTTTTAAAAAGGAGGAGTGCAGAAAGAGGCAAGAGGGGTGCAGAAAGAGGCAAGAGGGGTGCAGAAAGAAGCAAGAGGGGTACAGCAAGAGGAGTGCAGAAAGAGGAAAGGGGTGCAGAAAGAAGCAAGAGAGGTGCAGAAAGAAGCAACAATATAGATGCAGAAAGGGGGAAGTGGGGTGGAGAAAGAGGCAAGAGGGATACAGAAAAAAGCAAGAGAGTTGCAGAAAGAAACAAAAGAAGTGCAGAAAGAAGCAACAGAGGTGCAGAAAGAGGCAAGAGTGGTGCAGAAAGAAGCACGAGTGGTGCAGAAAGAAAGGACAGAGGTGCAGAAAGAAAGGACAGAGGTGCAGAAAGAAAGGACAGAGGTGCAGAAAGAGACAAGAGGGGTGCAGAAAGAAGCAACAGAGGTGCAGAAAGAAGCAACAGAGGTGCAGAAAGAGGCAAGAGGGGTGCAAAAAGAGGGAAGAGGGGTGGCGAAAGAGGCAAGGGGCTGCAGAAAGAAGCAAGAGAGCTGTAGAAATAAACAAAAGAAGTGCAGAAAGAAGGAACAGAGGTGCAGAAAGAGGCAAGAGGGGTGCAGAAAAAACAAAAGAAGTGCAGAAAGAAGCAACAGAGGTGCAGAAAGAGGCAAGAGGAGTGCAGAAAGAGGGAAGAGGGGTGCAGAAAGAGGCATGAGGGGTGCAGAAAGAAGCAAGAGAGGTGCATAAAGAAGCAAGAGAAGTGCAGAAAGAAGCAACAGAGATGCAGAAAGGGGGAAGTGGGATGGAGAAAGAGGCAAGAGGGATACAGAAAGAAACAAAAGAAGTGCAGAAAGAAGGAACAGAGGTGCAGAAAGAGTCAAGAGGGGTGCAGAAAGAGGGAAGAGGGGTGTGAAAGAGGCACGAGGGGTGCAGAAAGAAGCAAGAGGGGTGCAGATAGAAGCAAGAGAGTTACAGAAAGAAACAAAAGAAGTGCAGAAAGAAGGAACAGAGGTGCAGAAAGAGGCAAGAGGGGTGCAGAAAGAGGCAAGAGGGGTGCAGAAAGAAAAAGAAGTGCAGAAAGATGGAACAGATGTGCAGAAAGAAGCAAGAGGGGTGCAGATAGAAGCAAGAGAGTTACAGAAAAACAAAAGAAGTGCAGAAAGAAGGAACAGAGGTGCAGAAAGAGGCAAGAGGGGTGAAGAAAGAGGCACAAGGGTTGCAGAAAGAAGTGATAGAGGTGCAGAAAGAAGCAAGAGAAGTGCAGAAAGAGGGATGAGGGGTGGAGAAAGAGGCAAGAGAAGTGCAGAAAGAAGCAACAGAGATGCAACAAGGGGAAACAGGGGTGCAGAAACAGTGAAGAGGGGTGTAGAAAGAAGCACGAGTGGTGCAGAAAGAAGTAACAGAGGTGCAGAAAGAAGCATGAGGGGTGCAGAAAGCAGCAAACGATGTGCAGCAAGAAACAAAAGAAGTGCAGAAAGAAGGAACAGAGGTGCAGGAAGAGACAACAGGGGTGAAGAAAGAGGGAAGAGGGGTGGAGAAAGAGGCAAGGGGGTGCAGAAAGAAGCAAGAGAGCTGCAGAAATAAACAAAAGTAGAGCAGAAAGAAGGAACCGAGGTGCAGAAAGAAACAAAAGAAGTGCAGAAAGAAGGAACAGAGGTGCAGAAAGAGGCAAGGAGGTGCAGAAAGAGGGAAGAGGGGTGCAGAAAGAAGCAGGAGTGGTACAGAAAGAAGCAAGAGATATGCAGCAAGAAACAAAAAGTGCAGAAAGAAGGAACAGAGGTGCAGAAAGAAGCAAGAGGGGTGGAGAAAGAGGCAAGGGGGTGCAGAAAGAAGCAAGAGAGCTGCAGAAAGAAACAAGAGAGCTGCAGAAAGAAACAAGAGAGCTGCAGAAAGAAACAAAAGAAGAGCAGAAAGAAGGAACAGAGGTGCAGAAAGAGGCAAGAGGGGTGCAGAAAGAGGCAAAAGTGGTGCAGAAAGAAGCAAGAGGTGCAGAAAGAAACAAAAGAAGTGCAGAAAGAAGGAACAGAGGTGCAGAAAAAGC
Organism: Calotriton arnoldi; assembly: GCA_963921515.1. Lineage (NCBI taxonomy): Eukaryota > Metazoa > Chordata > Amphibia > Caudata > Salamandridae > Calotriton > Calotriton arnoldi. The sequence goes on along the minus strand of CAWUFW010034526.1, from coordinate 7,016 downwards.
AAGGGGGTGCAGAAAGAGGGAAGAGGGGTGAGGAAAGAAGCAAAGAGGTGCAGAAAGAAGCAAGAGTAGTGCAGAAAGAAGCAACAGAGGTGCAGAAAGAAGCAACAGAGGTGCAGAAAGAGGCAAGAGGGGTGCAAAAAGAGGGAAGAGGGGTACAGAAAGGCACGAGGGGTGCAAGAAGAAGCAAGAGAGCTGCAGAAAGAAACAAAAGAAGTGCAGAAAGAAGGAACAGAGGTGTAGAAAGAGGCAACAGGGGTGAAGAAAGAGGCAAAAGGGGTGCAGAAAGAAGCGAGAGGTGCAGAAAGAAACAAAAGAAGTGCAGAAAGAAGGAACAGAGGTGCAGAAAAAGCAAGGGGGTGCATAAATAGGAAAGAGGGGTGAAGAAAGAAACAAAAGAAGTGCAGAAAGAAGCAACAGAGGTGCAGAAAGAGGCAAGAGGGGTGCAGAAAGAAACAAATGAAGTGCAGAAAGAAGCGACAGAGGTGCAGAAAGAGGCAAAAGGGGTGCAGAAAGGCACGAGGGGTGCAGAAAGAGGCACGAGGGGTGCAGAAAGAAACAAAATAAGTGCATAAAGAAGCAACAGATGCAGAAAGGGGGAAGTGGGGTGGAGAAAGAGGCAAGAGGGATACAGAAAAAAACAAGAGAGGTGCAGAGAGAAACAAAAGTAGTGCAGAAAGAAGGAACAGAGGTTCAGAAAGAGGCAAGAGGCATGCAGAAAGAGGCAAGAGGGGTGTGAAAGAGGCACGAGGGGTGCAGAAAGAAGAGGCGTGCAGAAAGAAGCAAGAGGCATGCAGAAAGAAGCAAGAGAGTTGCAGAAAGAAAGAAAAGAAGTGCAGAAAGAAGGAACAGAGGTGCAGAAAGAGGCAAGAGGGGTGCAGAAAGAGGCAAGTGGAGGTGCAGAAAGAGGCACAAGGGTTGCAGAAAGAAGGGACAGAGGTGCAGAAAGAAGCAACAGAGGTGCAGAAAGAAGGGACAGAGGTGCAAAAAGAAGCAAGAGAGGTGCAGAAAGAGGGATGAGGGATGGAGAAAGAGGCAAGAGAAGTGCAGAAAGAAGCAACAGAGATGCAAAAAGGGGGAACAGGGGTGGAGAAAGTGGCAAGAGGGGTGCAGAAAGAAGCAAGAGAGGTGCAGAAAAAACAAAAGAAGTGCAGAAAGAGGGAACAGAGGTGCAGAAAGAGGCAAGCGGGGTGCAAAACGAGGAAAGAGGGGTGCAGAAAGAGGCACGAGGGGTGCAGAAAGAAGTAAGAGATGTGCAGAAAGAAACAAAAGAAGTGCAGAAAGAAGGAACAGATGTGCAGAAAGGGGCAACAGGGGTGCAGAAAGGGGCAACAGGGGTGCAGCAAGAGGGAAGAGGGATGGAGCAAGAGGCAAGGGGTGCAGAAAGAAGCATGAGAGCTGCAGAAAGAAACAAAAGAAGTGCAGAAAGAAGGAACAGAGGTGCAGAAAGAGGCAAGAGGGGTGCAGAAAGAGGCAAAATGGGTACAGAAAGAAGCGAGAGGTGCAGAAAGAACGAAAAGAAGTGCAGAAAAAAGGAACAGAGGTGCAGAAAGAGGCAAGAGGGTGCACAAAGAGGGAAGAGGGGTGCAGAAAGGCACGAGTGGGTGCAGAAAGAAGCAAGAGAGCTGCAGAAAGAAACAAAAGAAGTGCAGAAAGAACGAACAGAGGTGCAGAAAGAGGCAACAGGTGTGAAGAAAGAGCCAAAAGGGGGTGCAGAAAGAAGCGAGAGGTGCAGAAAGAGGCAAGAGGGGTGCAGAAAGTAACAAAAGAAGTGCAGAAAGAAGCAACAGAGGTGCAGAAAGAGGCAAGAGGAGTGCAGAAAGAGGGGTGCAGAAAGAGGCACAAGGGGTGCAGAAAGAAGCAAGAGAAGTGCAGAAAGAAGCAACAGAGATGCAGAAAGGGGGAAGTGGGGTGGAGAAAGAGGCAAGAGGGATACAGAAAGAAACGAGAGGCGCAGAAAGAAACAAAATAAGTGCAGAAAGAAGGACCAGAGGTGCAGAAAGAGGCAAGAGGGGTGTGAAAGAGGCACAAGGGGTGCAGAAAGAAGCAAGAGGCGTGCAGAAAGAAGCAAGAGGCATGCAGAAAGAAGCAAGAGATGCAAAAGGGGGGAACAGGGGTGGAGAAAGTGGCAAGAGGGGTGCAGAAAGAAGGAACAGAGGTGCAGAAAGAGGCAAGAGGGGTGCAAAAAGAGGAAAGGGGTGCAGAAAGAGGCATGAGGGGTGCAGAAAGAAGTAAGAGACATGCAGAAAGAAACAAAAGAAGTGCAGAAAGGAACAGAGGTGCAGAAAGGGGCAACAGGGGTGCAGCAAGAGGGAAGAGGGGTGCAGAAATAGGCAAGGGGGTGCAGAAAGAAGCATGAGAGCTGCAGAAAGAAACAAAAGAAGTGCAGAAAGAAGGAACAGAGGTACAGAAAGAGGCAAGAGGGGTGCAGAAAGAAACAATAGAAGTACAGAAAGAAGCGAGAGGTGCAGGAAGAAAGAAAAGAAGTGCAGAAAGAAGGAACAGAGGTGCAGAAAGAGGCAAGAGGGGTGCACAAAGAGGAAAGAGGGGTGTGAAAGAGGCACAAGGAGTGCAGAAAGAAGCAAGAGGAGTGCAGAAAGAAGTAAGAGAGGTGCAGAAACAGGCAAGAGGGGTGCAAAAAGAGGCATGTGGAGTGCAGAAGGAGGCATGTGGGGTGCAGAAAGAAGCAAGAGATGTGCAGAAAGATGGAACAGATGTGCAGAAAGAAGCAACAGGGGTGCAGATAGAAGCAAGAGAGTTACAGAAAGAAACAAAAGAAGTGCAGAAAGAAGGAACAGAGGTGCAGAAAGAGGCAAGAGGGGTGAAGAAAGAGGCACAAGGGTTGCAGAAAGAAGGGATAGAGGTGCAGAAAGAAGCAAGAGAAGTGCAGAAAGAGGGATGAGGGGTGGAGAAAGAGGCAAGAGAAGTGCAGAAAGAAGCAACAGAGATGCAACAAGGGGAAACAGGGGTGCAGAAACAGGGAAGAGGGGTGTAGAAAGAAGCACGAGTGGTGCAGAAAGAAGTAACAGAGGTGCAGAAAGAAGCAAGAGGGTTGCAAAAAGAGGGAAAAGGGGTGCAGAAAGAAGCATGAGGGGTGCAGAAAGCAGCAAACGATTTGCAGCAAGAAACAAAAGAAGTGCAGAAAGAAGGAACAGAGGTGCAGGAAGAGGCAACAGGGGTGAAGAAAGAGGGAAGAGGGGTGGAGAAAGAGGCAAGGGGGTGCAGAAAGAAACAAGAGAGCTGCAGAAATAAAAAAAAGTAGAGCAGAAAGAAGGAACCGAGGTGCAGAAAGAAACAAAAGAAGTGCAGAAAGAAGGAACAGAGGTGGAGAAAGAGGCAAGGAGGTGCAGAAAGAGGCAAGAGGGGTGTGAAAGAGGCACGAGGGGTGCAGAAAGAAGAGGCGTGCAGAAAGAAGCAAGAGGCATGCAGAAAGAAGCAAGAGAGTTGCAGAAAGAAAGAAAAGAAGTGCAGAAAGAAGGAACAGAGGTGCAGAAAGAGGCAAGAGGGGTGCAGAAAGAGGCAAGTGGAGGTGCAGAAAGAGGCACAAGGGTTGCAGAAAGAAGGGACAGAGGTGCAGAAAGAAGCAACAGAGGTGCAGAAAGAAGCAACAGAGGTGCAGAAAGAAGCAACAGAGGTGCAGAAAGAGGGATGAGGGATGGAGAAAGAGGCAAGAGAAGTGCAGAAAGAAGCAACAGAGATGCAAAAAGGGGGAACAGGGGTGGAGAAAGTGGCAAGAGGGGGTGCAGAAAGAAGCAAGAGAGGTGCAGAAAAAACAAAAGAAATGCAGAAAGATGGAACAGAGGTGCAGAAAGAGGCAAGCGGGGTGCAAAACGAGGAAAGAGGGGTGCAGAAAGAGGCACGAGGGGTGCAGAAAGAAGTAAGAGATGTGCAGAAAGAAACAAAAGAAGTGCAGAAAGAAGGAACAGATGTGCAGAAAGGGGCAACAGGGGTGCAGAAAGGGGCAACAGGGGTGCAGCAAGAGGGAAGAGGGATGGAGCAAGAGGCAAGGGGGTGCAGAAAGAAGCATGAGAGCTGCAGAAAGAAACAAAAGAAGTGCAGAAAGAAGGAACAGAGGTGCAGAAAGAGGCAAGAGGGGTGCAGAAAGAGGCAAAATGGGTACAGAAAGAAGCGAGAGGTGCAGAAAGAACGAAAAGAAGTGCAGAAAAAAGGAACAGAGGTGCAGAAAGAGGCAAGAGGGGTGCACAAAGAGGGAAGAGGGGTGCAGAAAGGCACGAGTGGGTGCAGAAAGAAGCAAGAGAGCTGCAGAAAGAAACAAAAGAAGTGCAGAAAGAACGAACAGAGGTGCAGAAAGAGGCAACAGGTGTGAAGAAAGAGGCAAAAGGGGTGCAGAAAGAAGCGAGAGGTGCAGAAAGAGGCAAGAGGGGTGCAGAAAGTAACAAAAGAAGTGCAGAAAGAAGCAACAGAGGTGCAGAAAGAGGCAAGAGGAGTGCAGAAAGAGGGGTGCAGAAAGAGGCACAAGGGGTGCAGAAAGAAGCAAGAGAAGTGCAGAAAGAAGCAACAGAGATGCAGAAAGGGGGAAGTGGGGTGGAGAAAGAGGCAAGAGGGATACAGAAAGAAACGAGAGGCGCAGAAAGAAACAAAATAAGTGCAGAAAGAAGGACCAGAGGTGCAGAAAGAGGCAAGAGGGGTGTGAAAGAGGCACAAGGGGTGCAGAAAGAAGCAAGAGGCGTGCAGAAAGAAGCAAGAGGCATGCAGAAAGAAGCAAGAGATGCAAAAAGGGGGAACAGGGGTGGAGAAAGTGGCAAGAGGGGTGCAGAAAGAAGGAACAGAGGTGCAGAAAGAGGCAAGAGGGGTGCAAAAAGAGGAAAGGGGTGCAGAAAGAGGCATGAGGGGTGCAGAAAGAAGTAAGAGACATGCAGAAAGAAACAAAAGAAGTGCAGAAAGGAACAGAGGTGCAGAAAGGGGCAACAGGGGTGCAGCAAGAGGGAAGAGGGGTGGAGAAATAGGCAAGGGGGTGCAGAAAGAAGCATGAGAGCTGCAGAAAGAAACAAAAGAAGTGCAGAAAGAAGGAACAGAGGTACAGAAAGAGGCAAGAGGGGTGCAGAAAGAAACAATAGAAGTACAGAAAGAAGCGAGAGGTGCAGGAAGAAAGAAAAGAAGTGCAGAAAGAAGGAACAGAGGTGCAGAAAGAGGCAAGAGGGGTGCACAAAGAGGAAAGAAGGGTGTGAAAGAGGCACAAGGAGTGCAGAAAGAAGCAAGAGGAGTGGAGAAAGAAGTAACAGAGGTGCAGAAACAGGCAAGAGGGGTGCAAAAAGAGGCATGTGGAGTGCAGAAGGAGGCATGTGGGGTGCAGAAAGAAGCAAGAGATGTGCAGAAAGATGGAACAGATGTGCAGAAAGAAGCAAGAGGGGTGCAGATAGAAGCAAGAGAGTTACAGAAAGAAACTAAAGAAGTGCAGAAAGAAGGAACAGAGGTGCAGAAAGAGGCAAGAGGGGTGAAGAAAGAGGCACAAGGGTTGCAGAAAGAAGGGATAGAGGTGCAGAAAGAAGCAAGAGAAGTGCAGAAAGAGGGATGAGGGGTGGAGAAAGAGGCAAGAGAAGTGCAGAAAGAAGCAACAGAGATGCAACAAGGGGAAACAGGGGTGCAGAAACAGGGAAGAGGGTGTAGAAAGAAGCACGAGTGGTGCAGAAAGAAGTAACAGAGGTGCAGAAAGAAGCAAGAGGGTTGCAAAAGAGGGAAAAGGGGTGCAGAAAGAAGCATGAGGGTGCAGAAAGCAGCAAACGATTTGCAGCAAGAAACAAAAGAAGTGCAGAAAGAAGGAACAGAGGTGCAGGAAGAGGCAACAGGGGTGAAGAAAGAGGAAGAGGGGTGGAGAAAGAGGCAAGGGGTGCAGAAAGAAACAAGAGAGCTGCAGAAATAAAAAAGTAGAGCAGAAAGAAGGAACCGAGGTGCAGAAAGAAACAAAGAAGTGCAGAAAGAAGGAACAGAGGTGCAGAAAGAGGCAAGGAGGTGCAGAAAGAGGGAAGAGGGGTGCAGAAAGAAGCAGGAGTGGTACAGAAAGAAGCAAGAGATATGCAGCAAGAAACAAAAAGTGCAGAAAGAAGGAACAGAGGTGCAGAAAGAAGCAAGAGGGGTGGAGAAAGAGGCAAGGGGTGCAGAAAGAAGCAAGAGAGCTGCAGAAAGAAACAAGAGAGCTGCAGAAAGAAACAAGAGAGCTGCAGAAAGAAACAAAAGAAGAGCAGAAAAAAGGAACAGAGGTGCAGAAAGAGGCAAGAGGGGTGCAGAAAGAGGCAAAAGTGGTGCAGAAAGAAGCGAGAGGTGCAGAAAGAAACAAAAGAAGTGCAGAAAGAAGGAACAGAGGTGCAGAAAAAGCAAGGGGGTGCAGAAAGAGGGAAGAGGGGTGAAGAAAGAAGCAAAGAGGTGCAGAAAGAAGCAAGAGTAGTGTGGAAAGAAGCAACAGAGGTGCAGAAAGAAGCAACAGAGGTGCAGAAAGAGGCAAGAGGGGTGCAAAAAGAGGGAAGAGGGGTGCAGAAAGGCACGAGGGGTGCAAGAAGAAGCAAGAGAGCTGCAGAAAGAAACAAAAGAAGTGCAGAAAGAAGGAACAGGGGTGTAGAAAGAGGCAACAGGTGTGAAGAAAGAGGCAAAAGGGGTGCAGAAAGAAGCGAGAGGTGCAGAAAGAAACAAAAGAAGTGCAGAAAGAAGGAACAGAGGTGCAGAAAAAGCAAGGGGGTGCAGAAAGAGGGAAGAGGGGTGAAGAAAGAAACAAAAGAAGTGCAGAAAGAAGCAACAGATGCAGAAAGGGGGAAGTGGGGTGGAGAAAGAGGCAAGAGGGATACAGAAAAAAACAAGAGAGGTGCAGAGAGAAACAAAAGTAGTGCAGAAAGAAGGAACAGAGGTTCAGAAAGAGGCAAGAGGCATGCAGAAAGAGGCAAGAGGGGTGTGAAAGAGGCACGAGGGGTGCAGAAAGAAGAGGCGTGCAGAAAGAAGCAAGAGGCATGCAGAAAGAAGCAAGAGAGTTGCAGAAAGAAAGAAAAGAAGTGCAGAAAGAAGGAACAGAT